>LNAC01000155.1:2739750-2886012 GCA_002007465.1 Ailurus styani | reverse complement strand
CCAACACCATTTGTTGAACAGACTGTCTTTTTTCCATTGGACATTCTTTCCTGCTTTGTCGAAGATTAGTTGACCATAGAGTTGAGTGTCCATTTCTGGGCTCTCTATTCTGTTCCATTGATATACGTGTCTGTTTTTGCACCAGTACCATACTGTCTTGAATGATTATAGCTTTGTAATAGAGCTTTAAGTCTGGAATTGTGATGCTGCCAACTTTGGTTTTCTTTTTCAACATTCCTCTGGCTATTTGGGGTTCTTTTCTGGTTCCATATAAATTTTAGGATTATTTGTTCCATTTCTTTGAAATAAATTGCTGGTATTTTGATGGGGATTGCATTAAATGTGTAGATTGCTCTAGGTAGCATAGACATTTTTTTTTTTTAAAGATTTTATTTATTTATTTGATACAGAGAGAGAGATTACAAGTAGGCAGAGAGGCAGGCAGAGAGAGAGGAGGAAGCAGGCTCCCCGCGGAGCAGAGAGCCCGATGTGGGCCTCGATCCCAGGACCCTGAGATCATGACCTGAGCCGAAAGCAGGGGCTTTAACCCACTGAGCCACCCAGGCGCCCAGCATAGACATTTTCACAATATTTGTTCTTTCAATCCATGAGCATGGACTGTTTCTCCATTTCTTTGTGTCTTCCTCAATTTCTTTCTCGAGTACTTTATAGTTTTCTGAGTACAGATTCTTTGCCTCTTTGGTTAGGTTTATTCCTAGGTATCTTATGGTTTTGGGTGCAAATGTAAATGGGATCAACTCCGTAATTTTTCTTTCTTCTGCTTGTCGTTGGTATATAGAAATGCAACTGATTTCTCTGCATTGATTTTATATCCTTATACTTTACTGAATTCCTGTATGAGTTCTAGCAGTTTTGGAGTAGTCTTTTGGGTTTTCCACATAAAGTATCATATAATCTGCAAAGAGTGAGAGTTTGACTTCTTCTTTGCCGATTCGGATGCCTTTTATTTCTTTTTGTTGTCTGATTGCTGAGGCTAGGACTTCTAGTACTATGTTGAATAGTAGTGGTGATGTGGACAGCCCTGATGTGTTCCTCTCCTTAGGGGAAAAGCTCTCAGTTTTTCTCCATTGAGAATGATATTCACTGTGGGTTTTTTGTAGATGGCTTTGATGATATTGAGGTATGTACCCTCTATGCCCGAAGGCAGATACTTAACTGACTGAGCCACCCAGGCAACACCTTCCCTGCCCTCAACTTTTTTTTTTTTTCGATTTTTGTACCATGCAATATCTGTGGGTCAGGAGTCTGCATGTAGCTTAGTTGGGTCCTCTGCTTGGGATCTGCCTTGGTTTGGGTGTTGTGTCCTGCAAAATTCCTATGGTGGGTCCTAAAACCCAAAGACGATGTTGTTAGGAGGTGGGAACTTTGGGAGGTGCTTAAGTCATGAGGGTGGAGTCCTCATCAATGGAATTAGAGCCTTATAGAAGAGGATCCAAAGATCCTAGGTCCTTTTCACCATGTAAGGACACACAGGGAAGACCTCAGCTATGGACCAGGAAGAGGGCTCTTGCCAGAGAACATAACCATGCTGGTGGCTTGATCTTGGATTTCCAGCATCTAGAACTGTGAGAAATATATGTCTTTTATTTATAAGATACTCCGTCTATGGTTTTTTTGTTATAGCTGTCCAAAAGGACTAAAACAGAATCTCACAGGCTGCAATTAAATACTCAGAAAACTTCAACTGAGATGAATAGTTCAGCAATTTTGATCAAGAACTTAAGAAAATTGTTGTCATTTGCAAAGTAGCTTGAAAGACTACTTTTTGGCATTGAAAGCAGAAAATTCATTATGTAAAAAAGAACAGAAGTTCAAAGTGAAAAATAATTCTCTATTGCGTTAGGACCCCAAATCTTTCCATTACCCAGTAAAAAGAATATTTTATGCAAATTGTACTAATACATATAAAATCAACATCATAAATCTCCAGAGATTAGTGACATAGTTTCTAATGTATATTTATTAAAGAACAAATTTAAATTAAAAAATCTATACATCATCTTCAATAACACTTTGTCTTAGCTACTAAAAGGGAAGTGAAACCTTCTAGTCTAATGATTTTTAGTGAGTATAGATTTTTTTATGTCTGTACCCACCCTATATTTTCATATTAAAAATTCAAATCTAATGAGGTATTTCCATTATTTAATTGCTGCGTTTAGTCCTCTTATTTCCATAAATAAGGTTATTCTACAATTCATAAGGCATGTGCTGTGATTCTAATGAAAATTAATCAAGCAGCATAAACAAACTGACATACAAGCCTAATGGATTAACTTAGTTCTTCTGTTGCATCATGTCTTACATCTTTTTAGTTCCCATTGTAGCATTGTACACATTCTAAGAGCCTAATATCTAGTTCTTGAATAACACACATATAAGGTTTTTGTTTTAAGATGTTACAATTAATGAGGCAACAACTATTTTGAACTTTTTCCTTCTCTTTCTGAAGTATAGTGGATGAGAGCAAGACACCCAATGTGGGACTCGATCTCAGGTACCCGGGATCATGACCTGAGCTGAAGGCAGCCACCTAAACGACTGAGCCACTCAGGCGCCCAGAATTTTTAGTTTTAACAACATTTGTTTTTGTAAAAAACATCCTACTTATATTGGAAGCAGTTTTCATGACAAATAAAGGAAGAAAGAGACAGGAAGGTATTATAAGAATTTATCTGTGACCTTTTTCTGTTTACTGCATCTTTCCTTATAACGTCTGTGTATCTGTAGGTATTGGAAATGAAGAAGCAAAAGAAAGGTGTAGGGCCTTTTTGGTCTTCTAAAATACCACTTTCATGACTTGCCACCTTTTACAAAACCGTTTGATGACTTTCTGTTCGTCAGAGGACAGTGTGCAAAGTCAGAATCAGAATGTGAAGGTTGAATTATTATCAGGCCCTTCCCCATTTCTTTCACAGAATGATTACTATTACTCTTCCCTTTATCCACACCGCCCCCACAGACCTGGTCTTGTTGACTTTTCATTTCACTGACCCCACATGCCCAGTCTCACTCTGCCCTTCCAGCCGTGACTCTCTCCTTGGCTGATGTGACCCCTCTTTTTCAGGCTTTATTATTATTAGGTGTCCGTGGCTTTTTACAATTGCTTTTGTTAATGGTATGTGTAAATTTGAATCAAACAAATATGAGAATAAAACCTGTATGAAAAAGGTAGATCTCCCAGATTAGGGAGACTTTCTTCTGTTGTCAGGCACTTAAATGCTGGGGTAACATTTGTTCTCATATTCTTAATTACTGTATCTGGGAGCCACCAAATCTATATTTCAAATTGACTAGGATCTTCATATATACTCATACATCCAATTGGCTATTGAATAGCTCCTCTTGAATTTATTCAAAATATATTTTTTGAGCACTTCCTGTGTGCCAGGGATTTTTCTAAGGGAAGGAATAGTGGTCAAAGAGACCAATTTTTTTCACAAATTTTATTCCATTTCATTTCATTTAATTCATGTCATAAAGGCAATCAATACATAACTGCATAGTATAATTTCAGGTGGTAATAAGTATTATAAAGTAAAGGAAGGAAAATTAAACAGATAGAAAAGGGCAGGGTGATATTGTAGATAGGTTCAGGATAGGTTTATCAGGCAAGACCTCGCTTATAAAGTGACTCTGAATACAGGAACAAGCTATGCAGATACCCTGCATAGAGTATACCAGACAGAGAGACGAACATGTAAGGAGCCCTGGGATGGGAGCATGCTTGGCTTGTTTGAGGAATGGCAAGGAGCAGAGTGAAGGGGGCAAAGTCAGAGATGCAGCAGTGGGGGAGTGGGGATGACCTTAGAGGCCTTTGGATTTTATTCTGTGTGAGGTGGGAAGCCATAAGAGGGCTTTGAGCCAAGCAATGGCACAATCTGATTTAAGTTTAAAAGGACCCCTCTGACTGTTACACTGAAGATCAGTTGTGAAGCGATAAGGGAGAAAGCAAGGCCAATTTAGGAGACTGTGCAGTAATCCCAGAGACAGATGTGGTGGCTTGGACTAGGATCACAGCAGAGGAAATGGTGAGAAGTGGTCAGGTCAGATTCTGGATATATTTTGAAGTTAGAGCCAAGAGGATTTTCTCGTGGAGTGAATGATAAGAGACAAGGATTCTTGCTGGATTTTAGCCTCGAATATCCTATGGAAGCCTCTCAATATATTCTAAACTAAACTCAATTATCTCCAGGTCTCAGTCTTCTTCTGGAATTTAAATTTCAGTGGATGGCATCACCACCTGCCTAGTGTTCCATCAAAGAGGGTAATATTCCTCCTTTCTTTTTACCATTTTTTTTTCCTCTCTGGATCTACCCAAACAGTTCCTAAATCCTACCATTTTTACTACCTTATCAGTCTCAAATGCATGCATCTCTCTCCACCCACTGTCGTAGTTCCAAGGCCTGGAGTAAGACAGCTCTCCATATGCAGCCAGAACAATCTTCCTAAACTCAATGAAACATTTCAGTGACTCCTAGACCCTCCATGACCTGGAGGGGGTGGCTTTCCTTTCTTCTTCTCTCTTGCTGAGTTCTTCAGGCTCCTGTCCATCAGTTGCCCCTCTCTCTGACCATGTGTCCTTATGTCTGGTCCTTTGTGTGCTCTTTCCTCCGCCTCAGAGAAAACAGTTCCAGTTCCTTCCTGGGAATAAATGTGACTCAGGCCTCAGGTCTCAGTGTAGTCATATAAACAGTTTGAGAAGCCTTCACTGGTTCATTTTAGAACGTACTGCATCATGTAAGATGAATTGTGTCCCTATTCTCTAAATATTAGCTAGCATAGTGTGGATTTTCAAAAAAATACTAAACGCTATTGTATGTATGTGTTAGTTTCTTTATTTCCTCTCCACCTGAGCTGATAGTTTTGCTTATTTCAAGTAGAGTTAGTTGGCTTTGGGGTCTCACTGATACAGTTTAATCATTGTTGAAACTCAGTCCTCTCAGTGGCTACCATGAACATATTTTTATCCTGAATTTTAGCAGAGAATAGTTTTAAAGAACTATTTTGGAGATATCATGTGTGATTTTTTTTTGTTTGCTGGGTGCATAGAATGAACATAAGGGCTCCTTTTTTACCTGTGCTTGCTAACTATCTAGATAAAATGCCTTCCTTCTCTTGGCAAATAGGGAGGTTATGAGGAAAAACTTAGTGGGACAAAGGGAGCACAGCACTGACCTCTCCACACACAGGAGATAATAGAACAGACCTGTGGACCCAAAGGAAGCAAAGTGAGTTATACAAAAATTAACTATGTTAAAAAGATAGCAGATTTTCCTTTTTATAATACAGTACAGAATTTTAAAACACCTAACTTCTTGTTTTGAAAATAGTATTTGAAGATGCTGAGGGAAAAATAAATGTGACCTGAGGGAAGAAATTGTATAAATCACTTAAGTTGAAATATTTTTCCCAGTAGACTCTAAATACTAATTTTTAAAATGCATGTGAGTTAGCAGAGCAGATCACACATTCAGCTAGTGCGGTGAAAATATTTATATGCAATACACAAGGAATTTGAACTTCCAGATGTTTGCTTTGGAATGTGATTATAATGATATCACAAAAATATTAGAAAATATACCTGTAACTATGATCATAGTGTTTCAAAATTTGAAATACAGAGTAGCAAAAATACCATGTAAATACTGGAGAATCTTTTCAGAAATAGTATATGCAGATCTTTCTTGACTAATGATGGGGTTATATCCAGAAAACCCATTGTAAATTGAAAATACAGTAAGTCCAAAGGAATTTAAACACCTACCCTACTGAACATCAGAGCTTAGCCTGGTCTATCTTAAATGTACTCAGAAAGCTTCCATTAGCCTTCAGTTGCTCAGGATTATCTAACACAAAACCCGTTTTTTACCAAAGTGTTGCATATCTCATGTAATTTGTAGAATACTCAAAGTGAAAAAAAATGGAATGGTTGTATGATTGTCCGCTATTTACCCTGGGGATCGCATGGCCAGTGCTCACTGCTGCTACCCGGCATCAGGAGAGTATTGGATCACATGTTGCTAGCCTGGGAAGAGATACAAATTCAAAATTCAAAGTATGGGTAAAAAAACAAAACAAAGTATGGGTTCTATTGAATGTAATTTCTTTTTGCACCATGGTAATGCTGAAAAATAGCAAGTCCAACCATCGTAAGTTGGGGACCGTCTGTGTTTTTGTATAAGATACAGATGCTTCCTGAAGCAGTCAAGTGAAATGATTTTAAGGTACTTTAAAATAATTTGAGTGCCCTGCTACCAAGATGACATTTTCTGGAGAGTATCATTTGTAGAAATCAATCACATTCAAAAGAGAGAATCATTTAATAAAGCCATAATCCAGTTTGTGGTTTTTTTTTTGTTTTTTCTATTTCTGAACTACAAGGGTTTTCCTGTTTTTATTTAAATAATGATGTCCATCAAGGCCTTCTTTTTTATATTTACTGAGTGTCTACTATGTGCCAACAATGTTCCAGAGATAAGGATTCACTGGTTAATAAAAAGTTAATTCCCTACTTTTGTGGAGGTTACTCTGTGGAGAGAAGAGAGAAATAAATGAGTGACAAGACCATGTATGTTACACGATGGTAAATGCAATGGAGGAAAAGGAAGGAGGAGAGGTAGGTCAGGTGTGCTAGAGAAAAGGAGTGTGTTGTCATTTTTCACAGTGTGTCAGGCAATGTCTAATTGATACAGTTAAGAAGAAGTGAAGAAGAAAGAAAAGCACATTTGAGGGGAAAGTGCCCCAGGCAGAGTGGAAGCATGTGCAGAGGGCGTGAGAGGGACACATGTGCTTCAAGGAGTGGCTAGAGTGGATAAGTGAGGAAGTGGTCGGAGATGAGATTCAAGAGCTGTGGACTGTGGGTAGATGACAGCCTTGCGTGTCCATGTACAAACTTGGAGTTTGGTTCTGAAAAAAATTGGGATCTTTTAGATGATTTCAATCAGAGGCAAATAAATGATTTACATTTTAAAAAGCATAACTGGTTGCTGTGTTGAGAGGCAAAGGGGGAGTGGGGAGAAGAGTTAGAAGACTAGTTTTATAAACCAGGCCAGAGATGAGGATGGCATGGACCTGTGATGGTGAGAGCCGGGCTAGAGAGAGCTGTGGCCAGATTCCAGAGTTTGAAGGTAGCTTTCCAAAAATGGATGTGAAATGTGAGGGTAAGAAGAAATCATGAATTACTTAAAAGTTTTGTCTTTATATTTCAGTTTATACTTTTTTTAATGCTTAGAGCATCATTTTAATGTTTCTTAAAGTGTGAAACCAAAAGTTTGTTACTTTTACTAGTTTTTAATATTTTAGCTCATGGCTCAAATATTTGTTTTCAACTGTCACCCCACAATGCTAGGTACCACCTGCAGCTGATATAGTTTTCCAGTTTAGATTTATAATACTAAATTATTGTCTTTTGTCATCTTTCAAAATCTACAGAGAAAAACCAGAAAGACTAGTCTATGAGAAGCAACTGATAGTGACCTATTTAATATCAGTTCTCTTTTTCGTTAAAAATAGATCTCTGCTGTGATTCACTGTGACCGTGTGCCCAACCTAAAATATGTTCCTAGCCTCTCTTGCAACTAGATGTGGTCATGTGACCCAGTTCTAGCCATTAGTTAAGATGTAAGTAGCAAGCACAGGTGCACAAATAAGGTTCTAGGAAAGATTTTTTTTTAAAGATATTTATTTATTTATTTGACAGAGAGAGAGAGAGAGAGAGAGAGAGAGAGAGAGAGAGAGAGAGAGAGATCACAAGTAGGCTGAGAGGCAGGCAGAGAGAGAGGAGGAAACAGGCTCCCTGCCGAGCAGAGAGCCCGATGTGGGCCTCGATCCCAGGACCCTGAGGTCATGACCTGAGCCGAAGGCAGAGGATTTTAACCCACTGAGCCACCCAGGAGCCCTAGGAAAGATTTTTTGAGACAAAGGTGACATGATGCTTTCTCCGACTGCCTTTTTTCCTCTTCCTACTTAGATCTGAGTAGAGTATTTAATGTCTTGGAGATCTGGTTATTTGGGGAATGTCTTATCACTGTTTAATACTTGCATTTCTTTTTTTTTAAGCTTTTAAATTTCAATTCCATATAGTTTAACATACAGTTATATTAGTTTCATGTGTACAATATAGTGATTCAGCTAATTCTGTACAGTACTCCGTGCTCATCATGGTAAGTACGCTGCTTAATCCCCAGCACCTATTTCACCCATCCCCCACCAGCCTCCCCTTTGGTAACCATCAGTTTTCTATAGTTAAATACTTGCATTTGTTAAATAATAGAAATTAGCCTAAGGAAAAATGAGACAGTTTTCTAGATACTTATTGTTGGGAAAAGGTTTGTCAGAAGGAAACATGGTATTAAAAATAGTAATTAGTCCACTGTAAACTTCCTGGCTTTTGTTCATTTCTTAACATTCTGGCATGTATGATTAGAAAGCCCTATTTATCTCCCTCACTTCTCGATAGTGGCAGGTAGAGTTAGGATTGCCTCTTGCTGTGTCCCTTAGTCATTATGTGGACTTGGGCCAGTTGGCTAATCCAGCTAAGCCTGAGTTTCCTCATCTGTAAAATAATATTAATAATTATTTTCTCACTAGTTTCTTCTCAGGATTGAATGACATAATATATTTTGTAAATCCCCTGAAATTCCGTAGCCTATGTCTGGTACATGGTAAGAGATAATGACAAGCTAACTGCTATTATCACGGTTGTTGTTATTTCCATTGATATTCAGAGCTCTATATGTTGTTTGACTAACATGGTGAACCATTTTGCAAATACAGTATGAGTTGAACACTTTGTTAATCAAGCAGGAAGGAAACTACACAGAGCTAGAGGGACCACAGGTCCGATAGAGCTGCACCAAGCTCAGCTGCCCAGAGAGGACAAAGGCCCTCCCACAAGGAGAAACTTTGTGAATAGCGAAGTACTGTTCTTTCCCTTTTTCTTCTCATAACTTTAATGTCACTAGGCCAAGCATCTCAGCACTAACAAACATCTTAATCATTTACTATACTTTTGTTGTGTCTGTTTCCCATCTGACAATGTCTAAATCTTATGTATACTCTGCCTTATTGAATTCCTTGAAAGTATTGTGTCTGTTTGAAAAGCTTTTCACCTGCTCTACTGTAATCTGAGTTGAGCAATCTCGCAGGTTTGTCTCTAGAACAGGATTTACGAACTCATTAGAAATATTAAATCCAGAGGCAAGCACAGGTGCACAACTTCTGGCTTCAGTTTCATTTGCATAATAGGAGCTGGGTAATTGAAGCTGTCACTGGTTACCTGGCTAAACACAAAAGATTAAAACACTGTATTCAAGTATGGTTCCCTAAATATGTCTATCTTTTACTCTTTACAAAGTTGAGTGAATATTGTTAACATTTATTAGTATGCACAGGTGTGGAATTCTAAGATTCCTATTTATAAATTCTTTTACTGGAATGTCATGGTCTCTTCTTTAAACCTTATTTTTGACTCTTCTGGCTAGAAAGAAGTTTTTGCTGCTAAATATTTTTTTCTTCTTAGGGTGGATACATTTTACAATTTTAATTATAGAAGAGCATTAACTCTTGGCAAAACAAAGCTACTGGGTTTCCTGTGTCAGAGAAACCTTAAAAAAGGATTGGAGAAGATTCTAGGGACTAAATATGTAAGATCCAGTCATTTCTCACAGACTTTCAATATTTCAAATAAAAAGATAATTTAGAAAACCTTCTAACAACAGTTTAGCAATACAGATTATTGTGTTTTAATGCAAATGAATTCCACAGCACATGCACACATGTTCCAAGGATGTTCCTTATAAAATTATTTATAACATAAAATACTTAGGAAACTCCCCACAGTAAAATGTGGAATTGAATATTAAGCTGTCTTTTGAAGTGGTGTTATAAAAAACTGTTTCGGGCGCCTGGGTGGCTCAGTGGGTTAATGCCTCTGCTTTCGGCTCAGGTCATGATCTCAGGGTCCTGGGATCGAGGCCCGCATCAGACTCCCTGCTCAGCGGGGAGCCTGCTTCCCCCTCTCTCTCTCTGCCTGCCTCTCTGCCTCCTTGTGATCTCTCTCCCTCTGCGAAATAAATAAATAAAATCTTTAAAAAAAAAAAAAAACTGTTTCATAACCTGGGTGGGGATATGCCCTTGACTTCTTAAGTAGGAAATAAAAAAACCCAAAGCAAATATGTTGCATAGTATTATACACAAATAATAGAAATATACATAAATATTGATTGGATTGAGTACTGTACATAGGCAAATACTGTGACCACTGGGATATAATACCATGATTAAGTATTGCTATCTGTCATGGGCAAAGGAAAGGGTATTAACATCCTGAATGCTTTGTATTTAAAATTATTGCCTAAAGCAGTAAAAGTGGACATTTATTTGAGGTGAGATTACAGGGGATTTCATTTTTCTGTCTTTGTTTATATCTGGTTTTGTTTATAGCTTGAGAAAATTGTTATTTTTATAATATTAAAAATAACCCAATAAAATGTTTTTAGGAGACTTCCCTTAAAAACATAAATTATCCACAAGTTAAGCAGACATTTAATTTTATAAAGAAATCAACCAAAGGAGCACCTGGGTGGCTCAGTGGGTTAAAGCCTCTGCCTTCAGCTCAGGTCCTGATCTCAGGGTCCTGGGATCGAGGCCCACATCGGGCTCTCTGCTCAGCAGGGAGCCTGTTTCCTCCTCTCTCTCTGCCTGCCTCTCAGCCTACTTGTGATCTCTCTCTCTCTCTCTATCTCTCTCTCTCTCTCTGTCAAATAAATAAATAAATAAAAATCTTTAAAAAAAAATCTTTCCTAGAACCTTATTTGTGCACCCAGAACTGGGTCACATGACCACATCTAGTTGCAAGAGAGGCTAGGAACATATTTTAGGTTGGGCACACGGTCACAGTGAATCACAGCAGAGATCTATTTTTAACGAAAAAGAGAACTGATATTAAATAGGTCACTATCAGTTGCTTCTCATAGACTAGTCTTTCTGGTTTTTCTCTGTAGATTTTGAAAGATGACAAAAGACAATAATTTAGTATTATAAATCTAAACTGGAAAACTATATCAGCTGCAGGTGGTGCCTAGCATTGTGGGTGCTCAGCAGAGAGCCTGCTTCCTCCTCTCTCTCTGCCTGCCTCTCTGCCTACTTGTGATCTCTCTCTGTCAAATAAATAAATAAAATCTTAAAAAAAAAAAGAAATCAACCAAAGTACTTTTACTAAGGCTTAGGAAGTTGAGATTACTTTTTTTTTTTTTAACATTTTATTTATTTATTTGACAGAGAGGTAGAGAGCACAAGTAGAGTGGCAGACAGAGAGAGAGAGAGGGAGAAGCAGGCTCCCCACTGAGCAGGGAGCCTGATGTGGGGTGAATCCCAGAACCCTGGGACTTGAGCCACAGGCTCAACTGCTTAACTGACTGAGCCACCCAGACACTCCAAGATTACTTTTATAACATTTCTGTATAAGGTGATTCCATCTCATCTAGCTTTTGGTAGTTTACGCTGGCTGGGTCTTAGATAGTTAAGTAGTTAAAAAGTTAAGTAGTACAATGCATAATTAATCTTAGGAATTAGAAATAGAAAATTATCTAAGATTTTGACGATTTTTTAGAGCTCAACAAATTTACTTTTGTTATTTTTAATCTGTAGAAATAAGATGATTTAATGTAGTGTTAAAATTTTCCCAACTTCCTTATCTCATTGGCTTTTATTTAGTGATTCATGAATCAGGAAGGATCTAGTCTAAAAGACCAAAAGAAGGGCACAATTCATGATGAGCACTGGGTGTTATATGCAACTAATGAGTCGTTAACACTACATCAAAACTTAATGATGTACTATATGTTGGCTGAGTATAATAAAAAATAAAAGATAAAGAAGATAAAATTTAAAAAATAAAAAACCAAAAAGGAGTTTTGGAATATAAACCACTGATTGGTGAACAAGGGAGAGACATTAACACTGGAAGAGAAACTTGATTCACAGGAGTGAGAATCATAAAAAACGCTTTTCCTGTTTTGATAAATTTACTACCTTGGTTGTATTCATTTAGCCTTGTGCCTAAATAGGATGTGACTGAACCTTGCAAATACCTTGGGCAATTAGTTAGAAGTGACTTTAGGGTTTGTTAACATCTGTATGTGTCAATAGCATGGTGTTAGTGCCTGCAAGTGTAGATCACAAGTGGTCTCCCATTGTACCCTCGATTGACCACCTGAAGAATATAATTCTCAATTGTGAGAATTTAATTTTGTAGGAAATATTTATAAATTAGAGGTAATTCAGAGAAGGGTCATCAACCTAATGAGAGCTCTAGAACCATTGTGTGTGTTAAAGGTGTTAAGGAACTGTTGATATTTAGCATAAAGAACTAAGGTCTAAGGTGATCACATAAAAGCTGTTTTCAAAATAGTTGAAGATATGCCTGATGGACAGACATAATTATGGGGTTTAGGAAAACAAAACTAGAAACAGTGGGTGGTAGTAAAAGGGAGGAAAATTTAAACTCAGCATTAGGGATCATTTTCTAATCATTAGAACTGTTCAACAGTGGGATAAATTGCCTTCAAAAATTCTCTGCCATTGAAAATATTGCAGCAGAATATGAACTACAGCTTTTCAAAGATGTCACTGAGTGGATTCCTACACTGGGTAGGAATCAGATTCTCTGATTTTATGATTCTGTAGTTTTGTTCTACCTAAACAAATCTGTATAATTATTTCACCAGGTAACTCTGAATCACAATATATATTGTATCACTTAAAATCTTTTAATTATATACCTCTAAGGTTCGTCAGATGAATAGTATTTTATTAACACAGATTAAGTCAAGAATTCTATTCTTCCACAGCTCTTGGATTAAGGTACTTTAAAACCTGTTGCATATGAAATAGAGTTCACATTTCTCCATTGTGAATTTTTTAGTGTAGGTTTTTATTTAGCTTCAAAGCTTTGTGGATATCTTGAAATGAAGGAGAAATTTAAAGCTAAATTTAATTAACTGAAAACTTTACACTAATAAAATGGTCTCATTTACAAATGAGATATCTGGTCATTTTTTATAATTGTGGCTATACAACAACTTTGGAACACCTGTCCTGTATTTGAACAGTTCTTCAGATTCATATGCCTTGGACTTCTGTTCTAAAGTTTGTATCCTGGAATGTGTTTCAATTAGGTATGATAAAGTAACAAACATAGAGATAGCTGCTTTGAAAGAAGAATTTTTTTTACTTAAATAGTCTAAGGGAAAGGAGCATGACATGCAGTGCAGGGCCACATGGAGGAGCACCAGGTTTTGTCAGCAAGCAGAAGCAAGAATGAAGGGGAGAGCATGGACCAGAGCCTTTATTGTGTTTTCCATGGTAAAGATAAGGCAGAGCAAGGGAAATGCTTACGATTGACTAGGTTGAATAACATCAGCAGGCTCTGGGGAATATGGGTGGTCTCTGGTTGTTCAGTATGTGGCTTTGGATGATTTAGGACAGGAGAAATATTGGCTTGGTGTGTAAGAGTTAGATAGAGGAGATGGTTGGGAGCATAGAGTCCCAGTTGGTTGGAGGGTTTGTAACATAATCTTTATATGCCCATGTAAGCTGGAACATAGAGGAGATATAAATAATTTTGGCTATTAATTTGGCTTTGTGGTTAATGGGTGCCAATAGACAAACACAGAATTTGAAAAAACACAGAACACTTTCCTACAGCAGAAGCCGGAGATCATATTCCTAGCCTCTCTTGCTGTTAGGGCATAAATTTGTGACTTCAGCTTGAGTAATCAGAGATTTGGATTTGGAGGTGATGGAAGCAGGAACATTGGGAATACTTCTTTGGGTGAGTAAAGCATCTAGTTCTTGGGGCAACCGTAGAGAATCTTCTGGAATTTAGTCCAAGTATTTTCTATATAAGCTATGGAGACTGTAAAAGCTGCAATGCCTTAGCCAAGTGCAGAGGCAATACTGTTTTTGCTCAAGCAGTCAATTCATTGTGATTGAGCATTTTCCAGTAGTTTCTGAGTCTGGATTTCTGACCTTCTTCAAAGTTCTGTATGCTCCTTAAGATCCTTTGATAAATTACATTTATGCTTTACCTAGCCAGAATGGGTTCTGTTGTATACAACTGAGAACGTTGAGATATATAGTGAATTTACAGTAGTCTGCACTACCCTGAATTTTCTAATAAATAGAGAACACAAACATAAATAGTTGAAGATATATTTATTTATGTTCATTAGGTGTGAATATCAATAAAACAATTCTGGTTTGAATATAAGCAGCTACTGTACCATGTGAGGAAATGGAGAAGAAGGTTAATAGTATAAGACTATGTAACTCTGATATCCCAAACAAGGACAGAAGAAAAAGTAGGCAACTTAATTCATAAACTGCAATTATAAATGTAGACTTTTATGACTATTTTGATGATACAAAAAGATTAGAGGAAAATGACTCTATGAAGAGCAACTTTAGCTAGAAACCAAAACAAAGTCTGTGTGTAACAGAGGGAGGAAAGACAGAGCTGGTGATCATACATTGGGATATCCAGGACTACCCTACACATGGATAGCAAACTAAAAAGCTCTGGTTCAGATATGAGGGTTGGAGTATTTTATGTAGATTTATGTACATTATGTAGATTTTATTTTATTTTATCTACTTATGTAGATTTTATTTCCATGATGTAAAGTAAATATTGTGTACTTGTAACTTAGAAATAATGAAGAGTTCTTTTTTTTTTTTTTTTTTTTTTTTTTTTTTTTAAAGATTTTATTTATTTATTTGACACACAGAGATCAGATCACAAGGAGGCAGAGAGGCAGGCAGAGAGAGGAGGAAGCAGGCTCCCTGCTGAGCAGGGAGCCCCATGCGGGCCTCGATCCCAGGACGCTGAGATCATGACCTGAGCGGAAGGCAGAGGCTTTAACCCACTGAGCCACCCAGGCGCCCAATAATGAAGAGTTCTTAATATGTCACAAATGGTCCCAAGTAATTTTTTTTCAGTGTCGTATAAGAAATCTTTGTTGTGATTAGTGGGGAGCTATCTAAGAAACACTTTCAACTTTTGCAAAGCTCTCTTATGTTCCTTTGATGGGGATTTTTATACTTGATAATTATCAGAGCCACTAACCACAGAGAAGGATCAGAGAAGCAGATGATTCATTTCTTGCTGGGTCTTGATGTTCTAGTCAAATTAAAACCTTGTTACAAAAGAGAAATTTGCTTCCCCTAAGACATTTAGTAACATATTTTCCCTTTCCCAAAATACATGATGGAGAAATTATTTTATGTGCTTTAGACATAATATGAACATAAAATAAATATTTCACATGATGGAAAAGATAATTGTGAGACATAATACACATGAAGTTTTTTCCTAACTTTCCTTAGATTGTAGAAATATAATTTCTCTGTTTATGGATATTCCATATAAACATGGTTAAGTTTATTTGAACTATTCATTTCAGTGTTGCTTCATTGTGGTTGGTAGTTCTGATCATTATGAGGATTAAACATTTCTTCAAAGAAACAGATGGGTTAGTTCAATCAAATTTGTAAATGTGTGAAAGATATATGAGTATTTTCCTTCTTAGCATTATGTTAGTTAAGAGGACCTTAGAATATTTTTGATGTGGTATTATATACCATTTCTATAGGTTTATTTGGTGTACTCACTGTACCTCATAGCTTTTATAAAACTCTTACTATCTGTTTAATGTTCTGTCTTTGCCCATTGCATTTATAACTTTTTAAGGGAAGGGATTGTATATTTTTACATTTCTTCTTCTAGTTCTGACCCAAGCAACTGATGCAGTAGGTAATTCATATAAAAATTCATTCTGTTCACAGACATTTATTCAAGCACTTTGCTACTCTTTGGGTGGAAAGAGTTAAGGAAAATAGATAAGGTTCTTGGTCTTGCTAGACTGAGCCCAGTGAGGATAATAGACATTTAACAATCAAACACAAAAATAAATGTTATAAGTGTCATAAATAAAAACAAAGGGATTCTATGTGAATTTATGGGAATTCTAAAATAATGTGATAGGCATTCAAAGGCCTATCTGAGGCCACTACTAAGCCACTGGCCAAGAATGAAAAAGGGAATCAAGGACAGAAGGTGTATTCATAAGAAAAATAAGAAAAATCCATTGTAAAACATGAGAGCTAGGTTCTAAAAATATCCATCTATGTAATTATGGAAACTCTTAAGATATAAGAAGTTCAAGTTGTATGGTTACAATGTATTTTTGTCTTATCTCTTTGAGGAGAAACCTACCATCTCCTCTCTGTGTGAGTTTGTGTGAATTAGGGTTTCGATAAATATGATGATTTGCTTACGTTATTCTCCCCCTCATATTGCTATTCGGTGAAATAACATTTTAATCTGCTGTTTTTCCAGATGCTGTCATTATCTGATTGAATTGTGTAATGCGTATGTGTGATGTGTATGTGACCTAGATTAGAATGGAAGTCAGGGAGGACTCTCCGAGTGTATGATGTTTAAGTTGATATGCATAGATAAGCAGGAATTAGAAAAACAAAACAAAACAAATCCCAGGTAGAATTTTCAGCAAAGAAAGTATTTTGTATGAGACCTAAGGAGCGAAAGACACCTTACATGTGTTAAGAACTATATATGGCAGTATGGTCAGACAGTAGTGAGAGGAAGAGAGAGTGGCAAGAAACACCTTGCAAACCTTTCATGACAGGTTTATTATTTTTATGTTTTATTCTAAATCCTATAGGAACAGCTAATTAAGGGGCTTTAATCATGTAAGCAACACATACACGTGTATTTTTAGAGTTCTGTGGCTTCAGTGAGGAAAATTAATTGGAGAGTAATATCTGAGACATCAGCTAAGATGCTACACCATCTTTAACATCAATGTTACTTAACATTTAACATCAGTGATGATGATGGGTTGGATTTAGAGTAGTGGCAAATAATTCAGAGGAAACTGAATGGATCTGAGATATATCACAGAGTGCGACTTGGTAAGACTTGGTGAAGAGAGAAAAACCATATGAGTTAAACTATTAAAATGTTTACAACAGAATTTCCAAAAACCTGTATGTTTATGTGTATACTTTTTGCACATATATTAATGAATGTTCTATGAAA
The DNA here is from genome assembly GCA_002007465.1 of Ailurus styani. Lineage (NCBI taxonomy): Eukaryota > Metazoa > Chordata > Mammalia > Carnivora > Ailuridae > Ailurus > Ailurus styani. The sequence continues at coordinate 2,868,866 of LNAC01000155.1, read as the reverse complement.
TGACAAAAATGATTCTGTGGCTAAATAAACTTTGGGAGCACTGAGTTTAGGCAAAGTTAAAGAGATTTCTTCATTATAAGACTTTTCAGTGCCTTTAAAAATATGGTAATGTGCATTGTGGAGTTTCAGTAGGGTGACAATGGAAACTCCTGATGGAATTCTTGTAGGCTTAGTCTCTTAATGAATATACATTATGATAGCAGCAAATGAGTTATCATAGAGATGTATTTAATCATTCATATTCAATCTGTATTGTAATGAATTCTTTTTTTTAAGATTTTATTTATTCATTTGACACAGAGAGAGAGATTACAAGTAGGCAGAGAGGCAGGCAGAGAGACAGGAGAGAGGAGGAAGCAGGCTCCCCGCTGAGCAGAGAGCCTGATGTGGGCCTCGATCCCAGGACCCTGGGATCATGACCTGAGCCGAAGGCAGTGGCTTTAACCCACTGAGCCACCCAGGCACCCTGTATTGTAATGAATTCTTTTAGTGGATTGAAACTATGTATTTATCTGTTTTAGAAATTGTGAGGAAAAGGGATTTTGGAAAAAAATTGAGCACAATATAATTTTTAATAACTTTATTTAACAGAAAATATTTGTATATTATAAAATTCACTTGCTACTTGCTGCAAAGTCAAAGAAAGAAATGAAAATTTATCTGCACAAATATTTCTTTGTGAATTTTTTTCCGTTCAAACTCCTCATACATTAATAGTTCATTAAATAACATATTATATAGAATTTAAGTTTATTAAATGTCATAATTTTAATGTTTTATAATGACTGTATATGATAGTAGTATAAAACAAAAACAGCTACTTAAAGTTGCACATACTCTGGGCCTAATCTCCCTATCACATTAAGTTTTATTTATCTAGGGGTGCCTGTGTAGCCCAGTTGGTTAAGCATCTGCCCTCAGCTCAGGTCATGATTCCAGGGTCCTGGGATCAAGTCCTATGGTGGGTTCCCTGCTCAGTGAAGAGTCTGCTTCTTCCTCTATTCCTCCCCCTACTTGTTCTCTCACTCTCTCTTTCTCTTGATCTTGCTCTCAAATTAAAATCTTTTTTTAAAAAGTTTTATTTATTCAGCAATCGAGTTTAAACCTATACTAGCCATGTATGTATGGCATATAAAATTATGAAAAAGATATGATGATTATGTTCTATATAGTAACCATTTAACCAACATTAATATTTATTGATTGATAATAAGTACAGATTGTCCCCTTATGCTTGAATTGAATCAGCTGAATCCTGAGTCAGCATATCCAATTCTTTCCTTCTTATATTTAGATATGCATTTATCTACATATGTTTGGTTGATCTGATATAGGGAGATTATACTTTTATAGCCAAGTCTCAAGTGAATGTTCAGATATATTTTGATTTCTGGTTGGGTAATATCTTCTTATTTAATTGGTTTAAAAATAGATTCTGTTTCATTATTTACTATTATTATTTAGTCATATCAAAAATGTTGGAGTTTGGGGCGCCTGGGTGGCTCAGTGGGTTAAAGCCGCTGCCTTCGGCTCAGGTCATGATCCCAGGGTCCTGGGATCGAGGCCCACATCGGGCTCTCTGCTCAGCAGGGAGCCTGCTTCCTCCTCTCTCCTCTCTCTCTGCCTGCCTCTCTGCCTACTTGTAATCTCTCTCTCTGTGTCAAATGAATAAATAAAATCTTTAAAAAAAAAAATGTTGGAGTTTGGCCCCATCCCTCTTCTTTTAATCCCTTCCACTCTTATCCTAATATTAACACTGTCCCTAACTTAACTTCCCATATGATTCAGATTGTAGCAATGTATATAATTTAGATTTTCTAAATATTTAAAAGTATCACATGCAGATTTCTAAAATTATGAAAAATGAAGGACAGAAATTACCTCCTCATATACACTGAACTATGCTGTAACCACATAGAGAGAGATTCTCAGTTATTTTTTTTTCTCCCTTCTTGGAAGTGGTGGGTTTTATAAATTTAGCAGAAAGCTGATAAAGAAACTTGAAAAAAAAATGCATATGTATATATGTAAGTATAGTTAATGCTGGATAGGTGACATGGACCATGCTTCTGGTAGCTTTGTTAACCGTTTGAAACATTTGTGCCAATATTTGGTCAGGTGTGCACTTCCAGTGTAAGCCAAAATTCTGATAACCGTGTAAACTGTTCAACTGAACTTTTGTGAGCAATAATAATATATTTTTAAAATCATTTACTCTGTGGAGTTTCAAATACCTTATAGTAACTGTAGTTTTTACAATTACTTTTTCATTTTATTAAACAATAAAATATGCACTATTAAGGTCTTTAAAAGGCATTTCCTGTCCAATAGATTATGTAAGTAACAATCAAATTTTTATAGATTTTTCAGCTGACAACATGCCAATAATGTCAAAATGACTAACAGTCTAAGCTCTAAAAAATGACTTCTAATCCAATTATTTCTTGTAAAGGATAGCACATTTTAAAAATCTTTAATTTAGAACTAAATACCATGATAGAAAAATAAAATATATGTAAATAAAATATATTTATTCTGATAACATGTACTTTGTTATTTCTAATTCATGTATATTCTAAGTCAAGATATCAATGAACTGTACCATAAATAATATCATGTGTTAAATTTTTTTTTCAGAGGATGAGTTTTAGTTTTATAGATGGAAGTTCAGGTGTATAATTCCTCCGATATTAAGCCTAAAATTTCTTCACATGACTAATGCTAGAATTTTTATATATAGAAGGTTTTCATTTAAGAAATATATCTATTAATGTTTTTGAAGGAGCTGAAATCATTAATTAAGATAAAAACATAATTATATCCTGTGCCTTTTGAGGAAGTTTTTAGATACAAATAGTCACTCAAGTAATAGAATCTAATTGGTTTTCTTTATTGGGGCAACATAACAATGCTGTCTGGGACATCAATTAATAAAGGGTATTAAAATGTTACTGGCTTGAATTAGAAATATGGTGCTAGTTAACTCAGGTTACCACACTTGATTGCTTTTATAATTGGGAAAATATAAATAGATTCTGCTCTTTCTGGAGTAGAGAGTGTCCTCAAGTGGAAATGAAAAAGTAAAATACATTTTCCCTGGCTCTGAGGGAATAGGTGAGGGAATAGGTGAAGCTCTCACCTATTAAATGTTTTCATTGCATATATATATATATATATATATATATATATATATATATATATATATATGAATAATTGTGCCACCAACTCTGCTCCAACCAGGTGAAATTCTCAGTCAGAATATCATGGGTCATAATGCTTTTTGTTGGAAACTAGTGGTTTCTTTTATTATCTAGACTTTAAAGTTTTCTACTATGTCTAAGTATTTGTACAGCTCATAATATTAAAAGGAAACTGTAGAGAGGAAAAATTATAGAAAGGGAAATATTTTGTTAACATGAAAGCTGACTTTAAAGATTTAAATATATTTTAACAAGAGTTTATTACTATATCCAGTAGTTAACGAGTAGCTAGTTATGAATGATAGATACATTTGTGAAATGAAAGATAAATTAAAACAAAATGTGGCTTTCTAGTAACTGGACGTGAAAATATTTTTTTGAGCATTAAAGTAAAGGTTTATAATTAATTTTTTCAACAGGAAATAAATTCCATTCTACACTTTTTTTTTTAATAGAGAGAGAGAGAGAGTGAGAGCACCAGTGGGGGGTCGGGGCAGAGGGAGAGGAAGAGAGAAAATCACAAGCAGGCTTCATGCTCAGGTGGAGCCCAGCATAGGGCTCTATCTCATGACCCTGAGATCATGACCTGATCCAAAATCAAGAGTTGCGCGTTTAACCGACTGAGCCATCCAGGAAACCCTCATTCTGCACCTTCTAAATAAATATTTATTGTGGTTATCTACTTCTGTAAAACACACCATAGCTTTAAATATCTAGTTTGTTTTGCTCACATCTCTTGGGGTTAGGATTTCAGGCAGTGTTTGGCTGTACAGCTGATCTCTGCTTATTTGGTGACATCTGATGAGGCTAGAACTAGAAGATTCACTTCCAAGATAGCTTCTTCATTTATGTTTGGGGCCTCAGTGGCCTCTCTACAAGTCCCCCCCCCCACCTCTCTGTTTTTCCCCAACTGGCAGATCATTCTCCAGGGCCTCTTCATAGCTAGGGCATTTCACAGCATGGTGGTCTCAATATAATTATTTTTCTTATGTGGCATTTGGCTTTTAAGACAGTGCATTCCAAGAGAGGGAGAGAAGATGCCAGTTCAGTTACAAGCTAGCACCAGAACTGGCTCAGTATTATTTCCCTGTATTCTATGGTTCAAAGTAGTCAGACTCAGAGGTGGAGGAGAAAAGTCTAGTCTTCTTGTTAGGAGGGATAACATGGAAAGTACATGAAGAATGGGAGATAATATTGCTTCCATTTTGGAAAATACAGTCTAGCACATTGTCCAGTAAATCTTTAAAAAAGCATTGGTCTACATGGGTGTTTTATGATTCACCTACTTGGGATGCTTACATATGTTCTTCATCTGCACATGGGGAGAGACAAATGAAGACAAAAGAGACTCAGAATTTAAATGTTAAAGTACATACCCCAAAATTTACTACCCCAGCTATCTCTGTTTTGATCCATCAATGATGGTAATGATGATGATCGTGATAACAAAAATAGATTTATTTAGGGACGCCTGGGTGGCTCAGTTGTTTAAGCAGCTGCCTTCAGCTCAGGTCATGATCCCAGGGTCCTGGAATCAAGTCCCACGTCATCCTCCTTGCTCAGTGGGGACCCTGCTTCTCCCTCTGCCTGGTGCTCTCCCTGCTTGTGTTCACGCTCTTGCTCACTCTGTCTCTGAGAAATAAATAAATAAAATCTTAAAAAAAAATAGATTTATTTACTGAGCACCTTCTATGTGCCATGTAGTATGCAAAGGACCTTGCATGAATTGTCTCAGAGTCCACAACAATCCTACTACATTATATATACTGTTGTTATCAGTGCTCTCTCTCCCTCTTTCTTTCTCTCTCTCTCTCTCTCTCTTTTTTTTTTTTTTTAAATTCTGGGATCATTCTGGTTTGCCAGAATGCTAAATGGCAGCAATCAGACATTTTTATCAATGTTAAATTTGTCTAGTGTTCTTTACTTTTTTTTAGCCTGCATTTTGACATCAGAGTGAGATCACCTGTAAATAGTTCTATCCTGTAGACAGTGTTTTGCCTTTTTCTTTTTTTTAAGATTTTATTTATTTGTCAGTGAGAAAGAGAGAGCACAAGCAGGGGAAGGAGCAGACAGAGGGAGAAGCAGGCTCCCTGCTGAGCAAGGAATCTGATGTGGGACTTAATCCAGGACACTAGGATCATGACCTGAGCCGAAGGCAGACATTTGACCTACTGAGCCACCCATGCGTCCCTAGAAGACAGTGTTAATAAGTTAAAAAAAGTTGGAGTCCCATTATTATATAAATAAGAGTGCTAACAGAACATAGGAAGGGTTAGAAAGAAAAAGAATATATTTTTTAAGTAAAGAATAAACTAAAAAACATAGGTGTGAGTAAATGCCATGCATGGTGGTTTAGGAGGGATAAAAGACAAAAAGAAAAAAATAAAAAAATTGCACAGAATGAAGAGTTTAAAAAGAATTTGCAGGGAATTAATAGATGATAGATCAAGACTAGATAAAAGGATAATTACGATGGATGACAAATATATGCAATTGGAGTCCCTGGAGAAGGAAAAGCAAAGCAAAGGCATAAAAATAAAACTAAGCATTGTAATTCAAGGAAACTTTCTGAAATAAAAGACTTGAAATGACATGTTGGGAGGGCACATTAAATTTCTGGGAAAAAATACAGAATAGCCAATGACCAGACAGTCTAGAAAAATGGAATTTAAGGAAAAAAAGGAAAAAAAAATTAATCCCTGGGAATAAAGGCAAAAAGGCCAAGATGTATTGGGAAAACACTCAGGTTGTCATCAGATTTTTCAGTGTTTAATGCCAGCAAACAGTGAAGTAACATTTAAGAGACTCCAGAAAAGAAAATATGAACCAAGGATTCTATACCCAGCCACACTAAACTTCCTGTATAAGGACTGCAAACATGCTATCATGGGCATGCAAGAGCCCAGGCAGTATTGTTCCCATGAGACCTTCCTGGAAATTAATTAGAGGATGTATTTCAGACCCCCAGGAAATGGGGTCTGAAGTGACCAGGAAGACACCTACCAAAGGACTTGTAGTAAACATTAAATACATGTTTATCTGTAAAACTAAGATTAAAGGGGATATAAGAGAGACAGCCTGGTATAAAAATGATATGTGCATTGATAATACAAATACAGTAACCATCAGAAATAAGGGAAAGTATGCAAAAAACAGAATAAGTTCACTAAAGGCATATTGTTTCAAATTAGATGTTTAGGGATAGGAAGGAATAGAAGAAAAAATACTGGTAGTGAAATTTTATTTTTTCATAGTAGGAAAAATAAACATTAGTTTAAAAAAGGGGAAAAGAATTTCATATAAAAGTAATTGTTTGAGCAAAATATAAACCTATTAATGCCAGGAAATATATAGAGGAAAATGTAACAACATGGACTTTTTCATGAAAAACTTTGTGTGTGTGTGTGTGCATTTATGATGAGATATGAATCCATACCCATGTATATATGTGTATACAAAATACAAAGCAATATGAAAAACACTAAGGCCTCACCCAACAATCATCAATAGGTATAAATGAACTTAATTGAATCATAAAGACAAAGGAGTTTATATTTTATACAAAGATACATCTAAATTAAAGAAGTACAGAAATGTATAAATAAATAGAAACACAAGAATTTTAGACAAACACAAATAAAAGCCTAAGAGTTACAGTTTTGATATCTAACAAATTAGCATTCAAATTGAAAAGGCATTAACAGACAATGAAGGGTTAATTATAATGCCTCAAGCTATATAGTTAGCAATTGTAGAAACAAGAGTTTTAGTAATTACTCAATTAATTGCCCAATAACACAGATTTATAAAGTAGAATCCACAGTAGAGGAAATGATGAATAACAGAAATGCTAATATGAGATTTTAACACATTCTCTCGATCTAAAACAGAGTAAATGGGCAAATATTTACTAAAAAGATAAAAGACAATTAATTAGGTATAAATACATAGTCAACTCTAAACTCTGATAACAAAGACTTTCTCTTTTGAAGTCCACATGGAACATTCTCCAAGCTGGACTATATCTTGCCCACACAGGGACACACACACACACACACACACACACACACACACACACACACACAAATCCTCTTAATTACTCCCCCTCCCATAACTACAAAGAGACCACAATTCAATAAGACAACATTAATAACAGCAACAATGAAAAAGTCTTTTAAAGTGGAGCATTAAAAAACATCTAATTAAATAACTCTTTGATCAAAGGGGAAGCAAAGAAAGAACTAGTAGAACTTCTTAAAAATAAGAATACTGAAGGGCGCCTGGGTGGCTCAGCCGGTTAAGCATCTGCCTTTGGCTCAGGTCATGATCCCAGGGTCCTGGGACCTAGTCTCGCAGCGGGCTCTCTGTTAAGTGGGCAGCCTGCTTCTTCTTCTCCCTCTGCCCGCAGTTCCCCCTGCTTGTGCTTTTTATCTCTCTGTCAAATAAATTAAAAAAAAAAAAAGAATGGTGAGTATACAACTATCAGAATCTATGGGAAAGTAGTTAAAGCAGTTTTCAGAGAAAAAATAATGGCCCTAAATATCTATATCACTAAAATGAAAAAATAAAAATGAATTAAGCAGCCAATTCAAAAAGTAGAAAAAGGACTCTATACAGTACCCCAAAGAAGAAAAAAGAAGACATTAATTTAAACATTTGAAATAAATGAGTAAGAAAAAAAGTGTAGAGTAAATCCAATTGTTAGTTCTTTGGGAAAAAAACATAAAATAGTCAAACTACTGGCTAACCCAATTAAGATAAAAGGGAAAAACTACAAATACATAGAATGAGAAATGACTAGGAGGGGTATAATTATTAAAACAGAAGGCTTAAAAAATCAATAGACTATTTTATGCAACACTATGAAAAGAAATCTGTAAACATAAGATGACATAAATTTTGTAGATAAACACTACTGTCCAAAATAGGCCACAGTAGAGATTACTGTCTAAATAGATCAATTATTCTAGATAAAAATAGAGTAAGTGGTACACAGTATGATAGTTTTTGAGTTCAATTTGATGATCATATACATCAAACACATGGTTTTAATCTAATACTACATTTAATTAGTTTAATATAGAATTTAGGACTGGAGTTATGGCAAATAGAGTGAGTATCTTCCTGTCTTTGAAAGGCATAGCAGTAATTCAACTTCACAATGTCTATAGGAGCTGGTGTGCACATGGTTACCATGATACAGAGAAGCTGCAACCCCAGTTTCATGCCAGTCATTTATACCATGCTAGTCAAGGCAACCATCTTTAAAATCACAAGCTATAACATTTAGAAATTGAAATCCTGGTACATGGTCATCAGTGTTTGAGTTTTCTTTTTTTTAATGACTAGACAATTTAATTATAAAATCCATTTGAGAAAAGTAAATAACCAAGACCATCCACACCAAAATAAAAAAATAAAATAAAATAAAATCACAACACTCCTGAAAAAAAACCAACAATGAGAGGGGCTAGTTTTACCAATTATTAAAACATAATTTCTGTTATCAAATAATGTGGTGCTGATACACAATCACACAAAGCAATGAAACAAAATAGAAAACACAGAAATAGACCCAAGTGTATATGGAAAGACATCATCTCAAATCAGTGGATAAAACAAAGATGGATTTTTAAATAATTGGTGTTGGGATAACTGAATAACTAAAAGGAAAAATTGAAATAGGATCAATTTATCACACAGTACCTCAGGGTTAATGCCAAGGAATTAGAGAGATAAATGTTAAAACAAATTAATAAATAAAAAAGAAAACTTTCAAGTTCTAGAAGAACATGGATGGATTCCTCTATAATTGGTGATTCAAAATCCATGGTAAGGGAATGATTTGTAACACTTATAAATTATTTTAATGACATAAAAATGAAGCATTTTCTTGATAAGATGCACCATAAGCAAAGTAGAATGACAACTGAAAAGCTGGGGAAAATATTTGCAACTTACATCACAGAGAAGAGCTAAAATTCTTCATGTTTAAAGAAGAAAATAGAGAAGAAAGAGGACAACAATATTATAGAAAAATCATATATCAACATACAGTTTAAAGAAAAAGAAGTGCAAATGGTCTCTATATATGAAAACATGTTCACTTTCGTTTTTAATAAGATAAATATGCAATTATGCTGAGTTTCTCATGTACTAGGCAAGCAAAAATCTAAAAGCTTTACAACAAACTTTGCTAATGTGGCATTGCAGAAACTGACGCTATTATAAATTGTAGGGAGGACTGCAAAATGTCCCAGCCCCATTGAAGGGAAATTTGGTAATATTTAACTAAATAAAATATTCATGTACTCTTTGACCAGCAGTCCTACTTCTAGGAATTTATCCCCAAAATATAGTGGTAAAAACATGAAACGACCTATGCACAAAGCTATATGCTAAAGCAATATTTATCATAGCAGATAACAGGAAGCAAACCAATGACCATCAGCTAAGTGACTAAACTGTGATGTATTCCTACACTGGAGTACTATGCAACTAAAAAAAGTAGTGAAAATGTCTCTTACTACTATGGTATAATTACCCGAATAAAATGCTAAGTGAAAAACCAAGTTTGAGGAAAATATGTGTAGTTTACCATCTACATAAGTTAATACCTAGCTAGCTAGCTAGATGACAGATAGATATGCTTGTATTAAAAATAGTAACAGGTAAAAAGCAATTTAAGGATACTTTAAAAAAATGATGCTCTGTGAAGGGAAAGATATGAGAGAGAGACAAATCAAAAAACAGACTCTTAGCTGTAGAGAACAAACTGATGGTCACCAGAGGGTAGGTTGATGGGATAGGTGAAATAGGTGATGGGGATTAAGGAGTACATTTGAGATGAGCACTGGCTGATGTATGGAAGTGTTAAATCTATATATTGTACACCTGAAACTCATATAACACTGTATATTAACTAACTGGAATTTAAAATAAAATGGTGCTCTATATAGAAGGGAGAGAATAGAATAGGGTAGATGAAACTGGGGGAAGATGAAAACAAGATTTTTCTAAATTTCTAAATTGTAGATTTAATTTTAGAATTCTATGAGTTTTTTTATATAACTATAAGTCAAAATTTGAAGTCTCTTTCAAATTGAAATAAAATCAACAGATGAACCTAACTGTATATCTAGGTGGTATCATAGCATAAAGAAAGGACCTTTACGGGCACCTGGGTGGCTCAGTGGGTTAAAGCCTCTGCCTTCGGCTCAGGTCATGATCTCAGGGTCCTAGGATCGAGGCCTGCATCGGGCTCTCTGCTCAGCAGGGAGCCTGCTTCCTCCTCTCTCTCTCCTACTTGTAATCTCTCTCTGTCAAATAAATAAATAAATAAATAATCTTAAAAAAAAAAAAAAAAAAGAAAGGACCTTTACCACACGAAGTGTCTTAAAGCACAGTAATCTGGCCATTCACCCCCAGAGGTGAATACACTAAGGAGAAAAAGATATGCTAAAAGTCTTAAAGTGTTTTCAATAAAGCATATTGGTGATGATAATATTGGAAGTTTTGAGACTATATTTGTAACAAAACAAATGAGTTATTATGTTGGCATTTTTGAACCTCAAGATTTTTGGTTTGGGTAAAAGATTGTGGTGTTGATGAGAATACATCTTACACAGGGAGTGTAGTTAACTGAGCGTACTGTCCGTTGCTGGTCTTTGAAACCTGTTGTGCATTTGCACCACGGCCACACCTCCCATGGGTTGCTGCTCTCCCTCAATGACTGAGTGTGACAGGGATATCAAAGTGGACCCGTGAATCTTTATGGGCTGACTTTGGTTCAAGGACATGGCTTTGCCGAACCTTCCTTAGATGGCACCACAGTCTGGGATGCTTCCAACCACCCCTCTCACCTCCCCTGTCTCTGTCTTTGTTGGTATCTCATTTTTATGTTGCCTCATCTTTTCTAAACTCTCCTTGTAACCAGAGGTCAGACTAAACCTCTTAATACTGCCAGTTTTATTAAAGGAGGAACGCAGGGGGTAATGCAGCAAGCCTTCCTAACAGTCTTCTTCAGGTATCTTTCTCCCCAGAGTCTCACACTGATATATCTCTTCTTCCCCACAGCCCTCCCCTCATCTGTATACTCTTCTGCTCTGAGCCCACCAGCCTCATGTGTGACAGTCCCTGTCATCTTGTGCGGTTGTTGAGGCATGCAGTGTGGGCTTCTGTTTTGACTGCTATTCCCTGGTGAGAAGCCGACCCCTAGAATATTCCATTATTCTTCACCTTCTTAGATAGAATCTTTCAAATATATGAACTAGAGACACACACACAGGGATTAGGCATGTACAGCCTGAAGATGCAAAGCCTGAAGGCCCTTATCTTTCTAAAGCCTATTTTTGCTCAGTCTTCTATGGAGCGATGAGGCTGATTCCCACAGGTAAAATGGAGTCTGGAGGCAGGCATATCAAACCAAAGCTTACCTTCTCTGTTTTCTATTTTCTCACTGGCTTTCAGTATACAACCAGAGGATCAGGAAGTCTATTTCAAATCAGGTAAAAGATTTAGATGCCCCCCAGAAGAGAGTAAAAATAAAGTTATATTTGAATGTGTTTTCAGAATAAAATCATATTTAGAGACTAAGAACGTGTATTTCCTCTCTAAGCAACTTTTGTTTGTTTGTTTGGTCCCCATTAAAGTGAAGAACATCTTAACCTATCATGTTTAAGAATTAACTAGAGAAATTTTCCAGATGTACCAAAAAAGGAATTCAGGGACACTTTCTCAGACAGAAGCCAGGCCATTTTGTCCCTTCAAAGAAAAGCACAGCTTTCCATCCAGGGGGGTGTAGAGTTTGACTGATGGAAGGTACCACAGATTTCAGGACTCTCCCACTTGGGTTTTCTTTCAAAATAGAAGATGAAAAGGAACAGCTGTCTAGTGTGCATCCTAGCAGTTCTTGTCTTTTGCTTCAAACAGTTGAATCTTCTTCCCAGAAATGCTGATAGCTTTACTGTACGTTTGGTAATTTATAAACTCTTTCATATGGAAAAGGGGCCTGGAGGGAAGTGGTGCCATTTATCTTAATGAAAATTTGATTCTCATTCGTCCCTACCAATAAATGAATCTCATTTCTCAAGAAATCTTTTGTTTTCTGAAAGTGATTAGAATGTAAATTGATGACCTCATGGGAATCCCATGGAAATCACAGTATGTAGTGTAAAAATTCCTAAACCATAAATCTTTCTAAATATAATCCTGATTGATCTAACTCCTAAGAAACATTGTTTCAATTAAATAAAAGAAAAAGGAAGGAAGGAAAGAAGGAAGAAAAGAAGGAAGGGAGGGAGGGAGGAAAAAAAGCCAACAGGAATAGTTTACAAGAAAATAGGGGAGAATCAAAAACCACACATTGGATTTAGCTCCACTGTTTTTCCCTCTTAGATCTTTAAAAAATGATCCCTTAGATATTAAGGATAGATTTTCCTGTTGAATTACTGCTCAAAGGAAAGGACTTGAAATTGTTCACTGGTTGTTTTATTCCTTCTATACAATTTTTGGTATTCATATAGCTTTGGAGAACATACAATTTAGAAAAATATGTATATTAACAAAACAAAAGTAATCAGAGAAATGCATATTAAAAGCACAGTGAGATACTAGTACAAATACAGTGAGTTGCTTAAGAGAAGAGAACAGTTACTAGAAGTAGACTGTGATGGTACCCTGTCCTTGGACTTCCAGCCTCCAGATATGTGAGAAAATAAACTTCTATTGTTTAAGATATCCAATCTATCGTATTTTGTTATAATAACCCAGATTGATAATACAGAGCTAACATACAATAATACACTGAAAGGAGGAATGTGAAGATGTTTACCAATGTTAAAGAAATTTATAAAATACTGTTTGAGGATAAGCAGGATTTTTTTCCCTCCTAATTTACATAATGAACAAAGCAAAAAAGATGTTATATTGTCCTGGAGAAAGTGTACAAGACAAAGCAACAGGTGCCCTACATCAAAGTACAATAGAAATGTATCTCCCATATTTAATACTCAAATAAATTATCTAAAAATCCACATTGTGATAAATAAAATCATATTTTTATCAAGTTTGCAAATAATTTTCATATTGGCCTCAAAAAGATAAAGATAATATAAAATTTATATTATTTGAGACCATACAAATACATGCATGTAGTTTTATCAGTAAACTTATCCATGGAAAATAAAGCTATTTCTGAAAACTGCTTTTTCATAGATGTGTGCTTATTTCCTAAGAAGATAATACTGTAAAAGTTTTACAATAAACTTTACTCATCAACGACATTTTACTATACTCTCCACTAAATTTTTCTGAAGCGAGTGTACAAAAACATCATTTCAAAGTAATTGAGGCACAGAGAAGTTGAATTACATATTCAAGCAAGTGTAGATGAATTGAATATAAATTCTAGAATTATTAAATGTAGGCTATGCCAGATTTCACTGGCTAGAAATCAAACCTACCTCTGAACAAGTAGTTGATCAGAATTCTAGGCTAGACTGGAGTGATGATTATGGCTGATTAGCTTTCCACAGAGGTTTTAAGACCACCAGCCTCTGATAACTCCTAGGGGCACCTCCTGATGAGGATTGCATACCTCACTGTACCCCTATTCCTGTTACTTTAGGTTTCCTCTTATCAGTGAATTCTCATTGTTTTCTGTAAAAGTACTACAGCATCAAATGATGTTTTGCTATATTGTATGGCTTTAGTATAGTAAAATAAAGCCTTGAGGTTAGTGATACTTAAGTTAAAAACTGAATGCCAACTGATTATCATCAAGTTCATCTCTACAGTGGAAATAAACATGTCCTCCTTTAGGGTTTGATCTGAAGATAATTGAAAGTATTTGCAAAATATCTAGCATAGAGACCAGTACAAAGACTGCCCAATAGATAAAAAGGTATTGCTGTTAAGACTGATTTAATCTCAAATTTGATTTAGTGTTTATTTAGAAACTGCTAATTAGAACATACCACAATGATTATTCAGACCTTGCCTATTAGGAAACGCCTAATTTTACATTTAAAATTCTGAGATGATAAATAACTTATGAATATTTACTGACTTTGTAATCTTTAAAGTAAATGACCTCTTAAGAAAATAACTCATGGGGCGCCTGGGTGGCTCAGTGGGTTAATGCCTCTGCTTTCGGCTCAGGTCATGATCTCAGGGTCCTGGGATCGAGGCCCGCATCGGGCTCCCTGCTCGGCGGGGAGCCTGCTTCCCCCCCCTCTCTCTCTCTGCCTGCCTCTCTGCCTCCTTGTGATCTCTCTCCCTCTGTGAAATAAATAAATAAAAATCTTTAAAAAAAAAAAAAAAAAAAAAGAAAATAACTCATGGATTGTGTCCTTATTTTTCCCTCCCTACCCCCCACAACCCCCCAGCCTGCCCCTCAAGTTCCTCATATCAGAGAGATCATATGATAATTGTCTTTCTCTGATTGACTTATTTCGCTCAGCATAATACCCTCCAGTTCCCATAAGAGACTCCTGATCTTACAAAACAAACTGAGGGTTACTGGGGGGTGGGAGGGTAGGGATAGGGTGGATGGGTTATGGACATTGGGGAGGGTTTGTGCTTTGGTGAGTGCTGTGAAAGATGTAAGCCTGATGATTCACAGACCTGTACCCCTTGGGCAAAGAATAAAAATAAAATTAAAAAAAAAAAAGAAAATAACTCATGGAAATATTTCTATTTTAACAGTTTTCCATTTTTTCTCTTTAGTTATTTACTCTCTTTGAGTGTTAATCTAGTAATAAAAATATGTGTGATGACACAAACAACATAATTAAATCATAAAACCAGAAGTCTAATTGTTGAGGATTAAGAATATATTTAGACTCATTCATGTAGGATTATATAAATGCCTTTAGCTAATGATTAAACATGATTGGTAAAAATTAACTCTACCCCATTTTGAAAGTGTAGTGGAGTATAAACAACAAAGATGGAGTATTTGCCTTTATAAAACTTATAACCCTAATATTTTGTAACAGACCTACTTCACTTCTTGAGGAAGTGACTTCTTTTGTGATATTTATTTAAGCAAGTTTTCTCAGGTCACTGACTGTTAAATAAATCTAGTTAAGTAAGAGAAATGCATGTTAAAGATTTAAGAATTCCTTACCACACACTGCATTAACTTTCTTACCCAATATTTCCCCTTGCTGAGAAGTTTCCGGTTCTCAGATGTAGCATGGTATAATAATTGATTATTTATATAACTTTTTGACTCTGCTGCATATAGCTTAGGAGTTCTAGCCCTTATCCTCTCTGTTCCCAGTTTGTATAACAAAAATACTTTTATCTTTCTCATAGAGGTTATAGGAAATGGTTTAAGTCTATGTATATAAGACTTGAATAATCGTAAAAAAAGAGAAATAGTATGATCTTAATATATTGTCAGTATAATAACCATCTCCAGAACTTATTTATTTTAACATAACCTCTCTTGAATTCTTTCTTTAAGATTTTTTTTAAGTCATCTCTACACCCAACAGGAGGCTCGAACTCACAACCCTGAGATTAAGAGTCTCATGCTTCACCAACTGAGCCAGGCAGATACCCCCTATTCTTAATGTTTCTTTTTATCAAACAGAGATAACTCAAGCTAGTTTCTTTCCTTTTTGCCTTTTTTATATCCTCATAGAGATAAGATTAATGTTCTATGCCAGTAAGGAAATTGGCTTAGGTTTCTAGTATTTTAATTTTCTTATATTAAATAAATAAATTGTACTTAAATTATAAGTAATCTAAAATTATTGTGGGTAATGAGAGGTATAAATTCACATGTTGTGATAAAAAGAATAAAACAGACATGTAATGAAATTAACTGTCTGGCTTGAGTATTGATAAATGCATGTATGATATTTATAGACTTGATTCTAATCATTTATAAATACAGATTCTAAATTGTATAATAAGTTGAGGAATGTAGTAAGTTATAATAATTGTGTATGATTTATAATGATTGTGTATATAGTTTTTTTGTTATAAGGACATAGTCACTTGTAATAAAGAAGTGTGGTTTTTTGGCCCCTGAATGTTTTTGATATATTTGTCTTCTGATGTATTGTAACTGAAGACCTGCTTTTTATAGGACATTAACAAGTGCTGGTAAAGACCTGCAAGATAATTTTCTGAAGGCTCTGGCAGTGAGAGAAGAAGACAATCGCAATGGAAAAGTGAGCGTGAGTACATTTCATCCAACAGCTAAAAATGTATACATTAAAGACACAGTTGTTTTTGGCTAGGTAAATGTCATTGTTACATTGGTGAGGGCTGTTTCAATGAAGGGTATAGGCAAATGTCTCATTGGAGTAGGTAGAAAAAAGAAAAAATGTGTAAATGAAAATGAGGAGAAACAATCATTTTATTTAACGATTTTTGCAGTGAAAGATAGTGTAGACATTGAGGGACAGCTGGAGCCGGAGCCCAGGAAGTTTGTTTTGTTGTGTTTCAATATAAGATGGATACTGTTAACCCGTGTTTTATGTCAGTGGGAATGATCAAGTAAGTACAGAGAGGGGTATTAATGATATAGGGGAGAAAGGAAACAATTGCTGGAAAGAAGTCCTTAAAAGGAAGACGGAATCCAGAACACTAGGAAAGGGTTTGCCTCTGAGAGGGGCAGAAGCCACCCTTAAAGTTATAGCAAGAGGGAAGAAAGAGTCTGTAGGCACATCTGATAGGTAGATTGGTGAATTTGGGTTTGGGAGGATGAGAGAGCTCTGCTATGAGTGTATCTATTTTCTCTGCATTGTTGCTCTGAACGGTCTTTAAATACATCATAATGGATTTGGTTTTTTCCCTAGAAAAGATCCTAAGTTTAGCTTTTACGGAGTATACTAAATAGTTAGCATTAAATGTTGGGTGGGTGGTCACTGATTTGGAAACGGAATCTTATCAGACTCATAGCTTTGCTGACTTTGAAAATAATACGGTCATTCATTTATTTGGGTCTTTGAATTTTTGATATTATAATCAGCAGAATACGTAGTGGCATTTAAGGTTTAATTATCTGTTTCCTAGTCTGGTCTTAAAGCAGACTCTACATGGTTTTATAGAAAACTATAAGAGACTAAACACATTTTAGACAGATCTAATTATGAGGATCATAAGCTTACTTAAAAGCCATTTAGTTAACAGATACACTTTTTTTTAAAAGTAGTCCTGTAAAGTATACAATATTCATGAGATTTGAATCTATATTATTTGCTGTCAACAGAAATTATATGTGAACATTATGAGATCTAAACTCCCCAAAGGAAATGACTGTTTCCTAAGTATTAGCATTTCTCTACATAGTGAATGCAAAATAAATGAAGAACTTCAACCGAGAGGCTCATTTGCTACTCTTTTTGTTTCATCTTAATGGAAGTACATGCTGGAAAAATTATGATATAGTTTTAGAACTGACATAGTTGATCTGCATGTTCTAATAAGGCTTGAAGGACTAATTCCATAGCAATTTTCCTAGGTAATTTTCTTTAAATGTAGCTAGGAAATTAGAAGAAGATTGGATTTACTTTCCCACATGTACAACTTTTTATTTTATTACATTGGGTGATCCCACGTTTCAAATACTATTTAGTGTAATTGAATTTTGTTCTGGGTGTCCTCTTTCTCCCTCTGGTCAACTAATTGCAAATTGATTTTCTAGTTTTCTCCATTTAGGCCTTGAATTTACTCTGCCAAAGAGCCTAGAGCTTGGGAAAACAGCACTCCTGTCTGTCCCCACTTCCCAGTGTGCCCCCATCCCAATACTTCAATGCCTAAGTTATAGGATTACTTGCTTATTATATGTACTCACACCATTTCTACAAACTTACTGCTTAGGCATGTAGTCTCAGGGCTATTCCCTGGGAGGGAACGGGGTTTTATGACAATTGAAACTTTATAGATACTGTTTAGAAAATCCTTTTTTAAAAAAGGTTGTCTTAAGCTGGAGGTAACTTAATTCAAGAATCAATAGGGCACCTGGGTGGCTCAGTGGGTTAAAGCCTCTGCCTTCAGCTCAGGTCATGATCTCAGAGTCCTGGGATCGAGGCCCACATCGGGCTCTCTGCTCAGTGGAGAGCCTGCTTCCCCTTCTCTCTCTGCCTGCCCCTCTGCCTACTTGTGATCTCTCTCTCTCTCTGTCAAATAAATAAAATCTTTAAAAAAAAAAAAGGATCAATATTATTTTATGAAGGCCTCTGAATTTCATCCATACTATATACTTCATATAAGTGTATATATGTATATGCATATATGCACTCATATATAAGCATATTATACAAAAACACACACATTCCTTTCTTTAAATTTTTTTCCAAAATACTCTTGTTTTAAGTTACTATGATGTTCTGTGCACTCAGTTTAGACAAAACATTGAGACTTATGTACAATTCATGTTTAAAAATGTTAAAAGGATTTTTATTAATTGTGTAGTGCTTCATATGACAGATACAATGGTATGTTTTCCTGCTAATATAACTATTTAATTTTATTTTAAGTGTGTACATGCATGTATTAAAATAGTTCTACCTTATGATTCATATATTTCAGATTTAAAAATTCTTTAAAAACTAAAATGATTAACCGTTTCCTTCTCATTTATAAGCAGATTTATTGTTTCCCAAGAAAGTGTATTTTTCTGATATGTTGTGAAGCTTTTAATACCACCACCACAGTGAGGCATGCATTAAATATACGTTTATGACAAATGCTTGGAAAAAAATTAAGCAAGTATGGTTCTAGGTATCCAGAAACTCAGAGGCAAATCATATTGATGTGTAGGTGGACATAAAAAATTCACTGATTTTTGGTGGAGTTTTCTGGGTTTTCTATATATAGTGTCATGTCCTCTGAAACTAATGAAGTGTTACTTCTTCCTTGCTAATGTGGGTGCATTTTATTTCTTTTTGTTGTCTGATTGCTGTGGCTAGGACATCCAGTACTGTGTTAAATAAAAGTGGTGGAAGTGGACATCCCTGTCTTGTCCCTGACCATAGAGGAAAAGCTCTCAGTTTTTCCCCATTTAGGATGATACTGGCTATGAGTTTTTCGTATATGGTCTTTATTATGTTGAGGCATGTTCCCTCTATGACATGATGCTATATATGGAAAACCTGAAAGTGTCCACTAAAAAACTGCTAGAACTGGTAAGCAAATTTAGTAAAGTTGCAGGATAGGAAAATCATTGCATAGAAATCTGTTGCATTTCTATACATTAATACTGAAGCAGCAGAAAGAGAAATTAAGGAGTCAATCCCAGAGATCACAACTAACACCAAGGAAATAGAAACAATCATCAGAAACTATTATCAACATATATATGCCAATAAGTTAAGCAACCTAGAAGAAATGGATAAATTCCTGGAAACTTATAAACGTACAAGATTGAAACAGGAAGAAATTGACAACCTGAATAGACCAATATCTAGTAATGAGATTGAAGCAGTGATCAAAAACCTCCCCCAAAACAAGAGTCTAGTACCTGATGGATTCCCTGGGGAATTCTACCAAACATTCAAAGAAGAAATAAATACCTATTCTCCTGAAGCTGTTTCAAAAAATAGAAACAGAGGGGAAACTTCCAGACTTTTTCTGTGAAGCCAGCATTACCTTGATCCCCAAACTAAGCAAAGACCCCATCAAAAAGGAGAATTTCAGACCAGTATCCCTGATGAATATGGATGCCAAGATTCTCAACAAGATCCTAGCTAATAGGATCCAACAGTACATTAAAAAGGTTATCCACCATGACCAGGTGGGATTTATCCCTGGGATGCCCGGGTGATTCAACATTCGCAACTCAATCAATGCAATAGAACAAATCAATAAGAGAAGAGAGAAGAACCACATGGTCCTCTCAATTGATGTGGAAAAAGCATTTGGCAAAATACAGCATCTGTTCCAGATTAAAACTCTTCAAAGTATAGGGATAGAGGGAACATTCCTCAACCTCATAAAATCTATCTATGAAAAACCCACAGCAAATATCTTTCTCAATGAGGAAAAACTGACAGCCTTCCCATTGAGATCAGGAACATGACAAGGATGCCCGCTCTCACCACTGTTGTTCAACATAGTACTAGAAGTACTAGCAACAGCAATCAGACAACAAAAAGAAATAAAAGGTATTCAAATCAGCAAAGAAGAAGTCAAACTTTCTCTCTTCGCAGATGACATGATACTTTATATAGAAAACCCAAAAGACTCCACCCCCAAACTACTAGAACTCATACAGCAATTCAGTAATGTGGCAGGATACAAAATCAGTTGCTTTCTTATACACTAGCAATGAAAATATAGAGAGGGAAATTAGAGAATCGATTCCATTTACTATAGCACCAAGAACCATAAGATACCTTGGAATAAACCTAACCAAAGAGGTAATGGATCTGTATTTGAGGAACTACAGAACACTTATGAAAGAAATTGAAGAAGATACAAAAAGATGGAAAAGCATTCCATGCTCATGAATTGGAAGAATAAACTTTTTTTTTTAAGAATGAACATTGTGGGCGCCTGGGTGGCTCAGTGGGTTAAAGCCTCTGCTTTCGGCTCAGGTCATGATCTCAGGGTCCTGGGATCGAGGCCCGCATCGGGCTCCCTGCTCAGCGGGGAGCCTGCTTCCCCCCCTTCTCTCTGCCTGCCTCTCTGCCTCCTTGTGATCTCTCTCCCTCTGTGAAATAAATAAATAAGAATCTTTTAAAAAAAAAAATGAACATTGTTAAAATGTCTATACTGTCCAGAGCAATCTATACTTTCAGTGCCATCCTGATCAAAATTCGACCAGCATTTTTCAAAGTGCTGGAACAAACAATCCTAAAATTTGTATGGAACCAGAAAAGACCCCAAATCTCTAAGGAAATGTTGAAAAAGAAAAACAAAGCTGAGGGCATCATGTTGTCTGATTTCAAGCTTTACTACAAAGCTGTGATCACCAAGACAACATGGTACTAGCACAAAAACAGACACATAGACCAGTGGAACAGAGTGCAGAGTCCAGATATTGACCCTGAACTCTATGGTCAAATAATCTTCAACAAAGCAGGAAAAAATACCCAGTGGAAAAAAGACAGTCTCTTCAATAAATGGTGCTGGGAAAATTGGACAGGTATGTATAGAAGAATGAAAGTCGACCATTCTCTAACACCATACACAAATATAAACTTGAAATGGATGAAAGACCTCAACGTGAGGCAAGAATCTATCAAAACCCTAGAGAATATAGGCAGTAACTTCTTTGACATCGGCCACAGCAACTTCTTTCAAGACACATCTCCATAGGCAAAGGAAACAAAAGCGAAAATGAACTTTTGGGACTTTATCAAGATAAAAAGCTTCTGCACAGCAAAGGAAATAGTCAACAAAACAAAGAGGCAACCCACAGAATGGGGGAGAAGATATTCACAAATGACACTACAGACAAAGGGCTGACATCCAAGATCTATAAAGAACTCCTCAAGCTCAATGCCCCAAAAACAGATAATCATGTCAAAAAACGGGCAGAAGACATGAACAGACAATTCTCCAAAGAAGACATACAAATGGCTAACAGACACATGAAAAAATGTTCATCACCACTAGTCATCAGGGAAATTCAAATCGAAATCGTTTTGAGATACCACCTTACACCAGTTAGAATGGCCAAAATTGACAGGAAACAAGTGTTGGAGAGGATGTGGAGAAAGGGGAACCCTCTTTCACTGTTGGTGGGAATGAAAGTTGGTGCAGCCAGTGTGGAGATTCCTCAAAAAATTAAAAATAGAGCTACCCTATGACCCTGCAATTGTACTACCAGGTATTTACCCCAAAGATACAGATGTAGTGAAAAGAAGGGCTGTATGTACCCCAATGTTCATAGAAGCAATGTCCACAATCACCAAACTGGGAAAGAGCCGAGATGCCCTTCAACAGACAAATGGATAAAGAAGATGTGGTCCATATATACAATGGAATATTATTTAGCCATCAGAAAGGATGAGTACCCAACTTTTGTATCAACATGAATGGGTCTGGAGGAGATTATGATGAGTGAAATAAGTCAAGCAGAGAAAGTCAATTATCATATGGTTTCACTTACTTGTGGAACATAAGGAATAAAATGGAGGACTCTAGGAGAAGGAAAGGAAAAGTGAATTGGGGTAAATCGGAAGGGGAGACATACCATGAGAGACTGTGGACTCTGAGAATCAAACTGAGGGTTATGGAGGGGATGGGGGAGGGGGCATGGGTGAGCCTGGTGGTAGGTATTGGGGAGGGCACGTACTGCATGGAGCACTGGGTGTGGTGCATAAACAGTGAATCTTGGATCACTGAAAAAATAAAGTAAAAAAAAAAGTAGTCAATTCCATTTAAAATTGCACCAAAAATAATAAGATACCTAAATGTAAACCCTACCAAAAACGTGAAAGACCTCTACTCTGAAAAGTATAAAACACTGATGAAAGAAATTGAAAATGACACAAAAAAACAGAAAAACATTCTATGCTCATGAATTGGAAGAACAAATATTATTAAAATGTCTATACTACCCAAAGCAATATACACATTTAATATAATCCCTATCAAAATGTCACCAGAATTTTCACAGAGCTAGAACAAACAATCTTAAAATTTGTAGGGAACCACATAAGACCCTGAATAGCCAAAGAAACCTTGAAAAAGAAAAATAAAGTTGGAGGCATCACAATTCTGGACTTCAAGTTATATTACAAAGCAGTAGTAATCAAAATAGTATGGGTACTGGCACAAAAATAAACATACAGATCAATGGAACATTTAAAAGAACCCAGAAATGAACCCACACAATTAAATGGTCAATTAATCTTCCACAAAGCAGGAAAGGATATCCAATAGGAAAAGTCTCTTCAACAAATGTTGTTAAGAAAACTGGACAGCAACACGCAAAAGAATGAAACTGGACCACTTTCTCACACCATATACAAAAATAAATTCAAAGGAGACTAAAGACCTAAATGTGAGACCTGAAACCATAAAAATCCTAGAAGAGAACACAAGCAGCAACTTCTTCAATATTGGCCATAGCAGCTTCTTTCTAGATACGTCTCCCAGTGTAAGGGAAACAAAAGCAAAAATAAAATTTTGAGACTGCATCAAAATAAAAAGCTTCCAGTGAAGGAAACAATCAACAAAACTGAAAGGCAACCTATGGAATGGGAGAGGATATTTACAAATGACATATCCAATAAAGGGTTAGTATCCAAAATATATAAAGAATTTCTAACACTCAGCACCCCCAAAATGAATAATCTAGTTAAAAAATGGGCAGAAGACATGAATAGACATTTTTCCAAAGAAGACATTTAGATGGCCAACAGACACATGAAAAGATGCTCAATATCACTGATCATCGGGGAAATACAAATCAAAGCTCCAATGAGATATCACCTCACTCCTGTCAGAGTAGCTAAAATCAACAACACAAGAAACAACAGGTGTTGGTGAAGATGCGGAGAAAGGGGATCCTCTTACACTGTTGGTGGGAACGCAAACTGGTGCAGCCACTCTGGAAAACAGTATGAAGTTTCCTCAAAAAGCTACAAATCGAACTACCCTATGATCCAGCAATTTCACTACTAGGTATTTACCCAAAGAATAAAATACACTAATTGAAAAGGATACATGCACATACCTACCCTTTATAGTAGCATTATCTACAATAGCCAAATTATGGAAATATCTTAAGTGTCTGTTGACTGATGAATGGACCAAGAAATGATACACACACACACACACACACACACATACACACACACACATTACTTAGCCATAAAAAAAAAATCTTCCCATTTGCAGTGACATAGATGGAGCTGGAGAGTATTATACTAAGCAAAATAAGTCAGTTAGAGAAAGACAGACAAATATCATATGATTGCACTCATATGTGGAATTTAAGAAATAAGAGCAAGAGGAAAAAGAGAGAGAGCGCGGCAAACCAAGAAACAGACTGTTAACTATATAGAACAAACTGATGGTTACCAGAAGGGGGGATGGGCTAAATGTATGGTAGGGATTAAGGACTGCATTTGTTGTGATGAGCATCAGATGCTGTGTGAGATTGTTGAATCATTATATTGTATACCTAAAACTAATATTACACTGTATTTTAACTAACTGGAACTTAAATAAGAACTTAAAAAGATTCAGAGAACTAATCACATTGTGTGAATGTATGAGATACTGAAAAATAATTTTCTCAGAAAAATCAGTGAGAATGTTAAATACATTAAATATTTAAATCAAGTTGAGATTAAGGGTATTTTTTTCTTGCAATGTCCAAAAATACCTTATTAGAAATGATAAAGTTACAGAGGGTCCTTGAATGAAGATGTAATGTCTTGAGAGCATTTCATGTGTATGAACAAGACTAAAGAAAATAAAGATAAAAAAATGTCATGATTGTATGAAGAGAAATCTAGGTAGAAATGAAGAGATAAATTTATGGGTTATTTTGAAACAATAGTTTCCAATTTCTTTCTAGATTACTCTGAGCTATTTATGTAGTTGATCAACATATTTCTCTCCTACCTTGGTGTCTATGACATAATTTTCTTATAATTTTCTTACTTTAGATTTTATTCTCTTTCTTGGGCTGACTACCTGATACCTCTACTTGAACCTACATCCTTTCCACTATACACATTTTTCCTTGGAATGATCCAGCCCCTGTACATCCAGCACCATTAATCCACTGAATATGTTCCTTGCTACCAAACCAGAGGCCTAGGTCTTTGCTGTGCATCTATTAATTAATTTATTCAGTTATTCATTAAATGGTGGAAGCTATTCTGTACTAGGTGTTATACTAGCTTCTGGGGATACAGTGGATTTCAAGTGCCTTATGGATCGGAGAGTTGCCTGGGAAAGAAAGTGAATAATCAAGTAAGCATACAAATAAGGCAAAATTACAACTGTGACAGGTGCTATGAAGGAAAAAAACAAGTTCTGATTGTGTATAAATGGTCAGGAAATGATATAATCAGATTTTCAGACAGAAAAAATAGTACATCTTCAGGATAGAGAATAAACTAGAGAGAGGATAAAACAGATTCCAGTACATGCAGGATCAGATTAGAGAAGATAAAATAATAGCTTGGATCTGGAAGATTAGGGAAGATGAAGAGAAGTGACTTGACAGTTATTTACAAGGTAAACTAGGCAGGCTGTGGTGACAGGATATAGCTTAGACTGGGATTGAAACAAAGGGAGTGGACATGGATAACTGTCCTCCACAGCTGGATAGATGGTGCTGTGACTCTTTGAGACATGGTGTACTCAAAGATCAAGAGGGGGCACAGAGAGATCATGGAACTGATTGTGAATATATTGAGTTTGAGTTCTCGTGGCAAAAGAAGTTGTTGAAATGTTAAGTAGGTAACTGGAGAAAAAAAGATCTAAAATATACTCCAGTGTTTATCTCCACATTGCTATATATTAGATACTTAAATTTATATGCATCAAAATTAATTTTCTTTTCCTCCTCTAATCCTCAGGTCTCACATCCAGTGAGTCACCAAGTGCAGTCAATTCTACCTTGTAATTATGTCTCAAATAAATGTGGGGAGAATAGACAGGGAAGCCAAAGAAGTAGGCAACAGCCATCTCAGAGGGCTCTGTTGGGCTGTGCTCAGTAGCATGAGACAGTGCTTGGAAGGTGATAAGTTAACGTCAAAGAACTTAGACAAATGGTTGATGTGATCAAGCATGCATTTTAAGAATATTCTGGCAGCAGTATGTGGGAATACATATCTCTGTAGGAGGGGGAATGAGATATGAGACCGGGAAGCCAACTGAAAGGCCACTGTAACATTTTAGACAATAGATGATCAAAGGCCAGGATAAAGAAATGACAAGATGAATGGTGGAAAAAGATGGAGTTCAGTAATTTTGGAGATAACTACAAACCATCTTACTCATTTTGATTTAGGAAATGGGGGTTGAGTACTATTCTCATGTTTCTACTTGGGGGATTCAGTAGGGTGTGAGCAGTTGATAATTTTATTAATGGGAAGAGAAGTGTAATCTTGGCATTTGAAGATTTATTGTTTCAGTGGATAAGAGCATAGAAGTTAGAGATGGATAGTAACTAGACTCATGTTCTAGATTTACTGCATACCCAATATTACAGATCACAAAAGGTCTGTCCTGAATTTTCCAAGCCACAATGCCCTGCTCTGTCATATAGAGTTTAAAAGAATATCCTCATCATAATATTGATTATTGAAAAGAGAATACAGATTAGACCCTTGGCACCCTGCATGATACACGACAAGTATTTAACAAATGTGATTTATTTCTGCAGTAAAAAAAATTATAACATTGCTAGAGTTACAATAGTAAATAAACACGTTGTAGAAGATATGCAGTAGTTTTCAGGGGAAGCATTGAATGGTTTTGAGTCTGTCTCTAGAAAAGATGGTTGAAAGTGAAAAGACATTCAGATACTTACAGATTTTACTAGGGATCCAAAGATTGTTGGTCATTACCAAGATATTATAAAAATCAGAATATTAAAACAAATACTTTATGTTATAGGTCTTGATTTATGTTATAGGAAACCACAGTCTATTAATTTTCTGCTCTGTGCAAACCACTTTGCTATTTGCCATAAACAAAGATAGAAGAGACATGGACCCTCCCAAAACTGTTTCTAATGTAATAGGATTATGTAACTCTTTTAAGTGGCTAAGTGGTGGAGTGGGGATGGGGTGGAGTGAGTTGTTCTTTCTCAGATGGTAGTAAACTAAGAATCTTAGATTTATTGAATGGAAAAAACAAAAATAAAATATTCCCCCTTCCTAATCAGAGACTCATGAGGATTGTAATGAAAGGTCACAGGGGCTGAGAAAATGGAACCTGTTGACACTTATTTTCCCCACTGAATGTCGACTGTGTAAACAGTTACATGGCTGACTAGTTTGGGCTTTGAAATATGCATTATTGAAGCTGGTATAAAAGCACTGCTTACAACTTTTCCTTCAGAGTCATTCAAAGAAACCACTGTACGTGGGTAAGGAAAACCTATGAATTAGGCAGTTCCTAATATACCCATTTCCTGTGTTGAAATCTCTATGAAACATAAGATTGCGTTGTATATGACCAGTAACATTGTGCTGACATGATCTTTTCCCTCCTTGCTATTTTCCAACTTCTATAAAATGTTCCCTTTCAGGAAAATGAAGGTATTATACAGATGTTTATTTCCTTTTTAATTGAATCCATGCCTGTCCATTAATAAATCCTTATGGAAATTATATGACTCATTCAATCGTGCCTTCATTTTAAACAAATTACATCAGTATTTGGAAAATAAAATGCACATCAACTTACATTTTACTGAAAAAAGTATAGCTGAATAGATCTTTAATTTTTTTTATTTTCTAGATAAAAAGTAGGAAACAGGCAGAGAGAAATTCTGGAAAGAGTAGATGTTATGGAGCCATATTAATCTGAGTTTGATTCTTTGATTCCCCACTTATTACAAGCTAAACACAAGGTCTTCAACCCTACAGAGCCTGAGTTTCCTACACACGATATAATCACTTGCATACAGCTGAGATACTTCTAGAATAAAATTATATAATGTTTCACAAATAAGTTAATACTTAGTAGGTGTTTAATATAAGGAACATATGTTTTGTAAAAAAAAAAAGTACATAATATGTGTTCTGTTTTTTCAGGTTCATTAGAAGTAGAGCCTAAGGTACAGATTTTAGTGGAAGTTGTTTGGTGAGAAAGTTCTCTCATGTGAAACGTGGTAAGAGCATGAGGGATGCATGATAGTACAGAAGAGAAATGTAGGCAGTGATTTCAGTGGAAATCTAGCTTCAGTCTGATCACACAGGGATTTCTGGGGCATGAACTTTATCAGAGTTTGTTTTGCCTTCAGGCAAGGGGGGTGTGTTTTATGCACACTCTCTTTCCCCTTTCCTGTCTCTATCAACTAATCATCAGCTGCCACAAGGGTTGGGGGTGGAGGGAGTAAAGTGACTCAGGTCAGCTAAGGGCAGTCCTTTTTGAGGAGAGAACAGGTGTGAACCATTAGCCATTAACACCTGCAGCATCTGGAGCTGGTGCCCCAGTCTGGGAAAGGGGATCTAGGAGGGACACTGCCAACCTGCACTGCAGATGCGAAAGGTTAGTTTTAGCCATTTTTGAAGGAGAAGAATGATACTTTTTCAATATATAATCGCATATATGCCAAAAATATTTTCATTTAAGGTATTTGAATTTATCAATCATTTTTATATAAACGTTTAATTACTTCTTTAGTGTCCTGTTTCTAAAATGAGAATGGTTACTTGAATTAAAATAAAATGTATTTTACTGCAAAGGTATCTTTGTTTATAAATAATCACAAGTCCAAACATGGTTTTCAGGTCCAGAAATTTTGCATATATAATACGCTTTCCCATTAAAATCTTATACTCACTAGTACATGTTCCCATATTTGATGGGTGCTGTTCTGATGGACTGGCAGAATCAAGCCAGTGAATCTACTCATGATTCAGGAACCAGGATCATGTCAGAATGCATTCATGAAAAACATGTTTGTGAATATAATAATTGTGGTCATGGGAGTGGAAATACATTTTATTACTTTCTAAACACTAAGTATTTTCAAATTTAGTGCAATTTTTTAAAGTTTTTAATTAAACTCCAGTTACTTAACATACACTGTAGTATTAGTTTCAGGTGTACAACATAGTGAATTAACACTTTCATACATCACCCGGTGTTCATCACATTAAGTTCCTTACTTAATCCCTATCACCTCTTTAACCCATCCCCCACCTCCCACCTTCCTTCTGGTAACCATCAGCTTCTTCTCTGTGGTTAAGAGTCTTTTCTTGGTTTACCTCCCCATCTCTCATTCTCTTTTTTTCCTCTTTACTCATTTGTTTGGTTTCTTGAGTTCCACATATGAGTGATATCATATATGGCATATGTCTCTTTGAATGTTATTGGTTGCTTATGGAATAGGAAAAAGAAAATTGATGTAAGTCACTAAAATTTGAAAAATGAATTGTTTGGTCATATTATGGTGTTATTATATTCCCAAAGCTTTATGCAAACATGTGACCTTGGCTATTTGTCTAGTGGTGAAATGTAGTAGGATTGTTTAGACATTAATAGAGATATGAATAACCCAAGAATGCATTGTTCCTATTCATAAACAAAAATAAAGGTAAAAATGGTAAAAGGCCTGCTGAT
Organism: Ailurus styani; assembly: GCA_002007465.1. Taxonomy (NCBI): domain Eukaryota; kingdom Metazoa; phylum Chordata; class Mammalia; order Carnivora; family Ailuridae; genus Ailurus; species Ailurus styani. The sequence goes on along the minus strand of LNAC01000155.1, from coordinate 2,839,434 downwards.
TTATTCACAGCAAATGCTCCAATAAGGTTTATGTGAACTCCCTTTAACTACCAATCTAAAATCCACAAAGTTCTATGGGGCTCCTGGGTGGCACAGTCAGTTAAACATCTGCCTTGGGCTCAGGCCAGGATCCTGGGATCCTGGGATAAGCTCCAGCCCCAGGCTCCCTGCTCAGCAGTCCCTCTGCTCTTCAGTCCCCTTGTGCTCTCTCTCTCACTCACTCTCTCTTGCTCTCTCAAAAGAAATAAAAAATAAATAAATAAAAATATAATCCACAAAGTTCTGGAAACCAAAGGATTTTTTAAATTTTGGAATAGAGTAATTTGCCAGTGAAACCTGATCTGAAATGAGACTATTTATAGTTTTTATCTCATTTGGTGTCACTATCCCTTTAGTTCATTGTCAAAAAATTAATGTGTTTGGTTACTGGATGCTATCTTAGTCTTACTTGTGAATGTTGATTTATACATTTATTATATATGTATAAAATATTATATATTTATATATGTATACCTACCATATTACCTTACCAAAATAAAAATATTCTGAGTTTTAAAAAAATTCTACCTCCAGAGTTTTTAAAGGATTGTGAATATATATATGAGTGTGCATATATATATAATATGTGAAGTATTAATTATGGCAAAACGGGTTATGTAAGAGAACAAAACAAATCTTAATGGTTTAATATAATAAAAATTTAATGCTTTCTCACTTTAACTCAATTGCTTGTCCGTGTTAAACTCACACTAGAGCTTTTTCTGTTTCATGTACTTACTCAAGGACCTATATGGTTGATAAGCTCTATTATCTTCATTATATTGCTTCTGAAAATGCTCTGGATGTTGAGAATCGCCTGAGGAAGAGAGAAAAGAGAACCTTTGAGAAGAGTCTTTGTAGGCCAGGACTGGAACTCTGGTTTATAGTATTCTGTCCAGGGTTCAGTCATATGGTCACACTTAACTTGGGAAGACTGAAAAATATAGTCCAGCTGAGTGCCAGGAGGAAAGCAGTGTGTGATTGATGAACACTGATTGGTCATGGTACCTGCCACATGTGTGTATGTGCACATTATATCATCGCTGTGTCATAGTCGCAAAGCAAAGGCTTTAGTCACAGAAAAATTATCTCATAATTAAGACCATCAGTAATCTTTAGTAAGTGAACATGTTCTAATTTCTTTAAAAAAATGGGAAAACTGCAAAAAAAGTGTAATGGTGTGAATAACTAGTCTTACAATATAATAGCATACATTCAAAAGCCACCCTTGTTAAGACAGTATGGTACTGGAGCATGAATAGATAATTGCTCAACTGTACTAGTATCAGATAAATGAAAATTAAAACGAGTTATATTTTACATACACAAGATCAGAAAAAAATAAAATGACAGATCTTTCCAAATGCAGTGAGGATGTGAAGAAGTAAAAAATCATGTTTATGGTTCAACATTCAGTACATTGTTAGGCACAATTCAGAGAGCAGTTTAATGATGTCTGGTAAAGAGAAAGATGTGCATAATCTTTAAGCTAGTAGATGCCTGTCTGAGAGAAGCTGTCAATACTATGTATAACAAGGTAATTACAAGTATGTGCATTGGAGCATTGCTTAGAATATAGAAAAATAAACTAAGTGTTCATAAACATGAGAACAAGTTGTGGCTCATTTGTAGAATGGCACACTACACAGCAGTCAATGTGACAAATTAGGGTATTCTGTATCAACAGTGTGGATCATCTTAAAAAGATCATGTCAAATTAAAAGATAAAAAGACTGTAGGACCATTCCAATAATTTTTTTGTTTTGGTAGAGTCCAGTTTTTGGTTTATAGGAAGGGAATCTTTTTTTTAATATTTTTTTTTGTATTATGTTAGTCACCATACAATACACCATTAGTTTTTGATGTAGTGTTCCAAGATTCATTGTTTATGTATAACACCCAGTGCTTCATGCAATATGTGCCCTCCTTAATACCCACCACCAGGCTCACCCATCCCCCCACCCCACTCCCCTCTAAAACACTCAGTTTGTTTCCCAGAGTCCACAGTCTCTCGTGGTTCATCTCCTCCTCCAATATCCCATCCCCGCTTCACTTTTCCTTTTCTTCTAATGTCCTCCATGTTACTCCTTATGTTCCACAAGTAAGTGAAACCATATGATAATTGACGTTCTCTGCTTGACTTACTTCACTCAGAATAATCTCCTCCAGTCCCATCCATGTTGATGCAAAAGTTGGGTACTCATCCTTTTTGATGGCTGAGTAATATTCCATTGTGTATGTGGACCACATATTCTTTATCCATTCATCTGTTGAAGGGCATCTCAGCTCTTTCCACAGTTTGACAATTGTGGACATTGCTGCTATGAACATTGGGGTACATACAGCCCTTCTTTTCACTACATCTGTATCTTTGGGGTAAATACCCAGTAGTACAGTAAAAGAATCTTAACTACAAACTTAAAATTTATTATCCTCTCTGATAGAGAGAGGATAAGCATCAGCAGAATCCTTTTGTGAGAATAATTGCTTCCAGTTCCATCCAGAAGAAACCACAGAAAGCATTGGTTGAATTAGAGCCTATAAATTCATGCTCTATGCATCTAAGAAAGCTATTACTTCCTCTAAATCCACTTCTATATACTTTATTTTCATACAGCAACTTAAAGGTTAACCAAGAACTTTTGAAAAATTGCTACAAATTTTGGAAAGAGAAAATCAAAGTAGAATGGGTCCCATAAGGTATAAAATTGTTGGATATGCTGATTGTGATTGTGGTATTACATAAGGGCTTTAACTTTTGAAATGTTTCATGTTAATGAAATTATAAAATCTCCTGCTCCAGATAACTGTAAAAACATTTACATATTGTTTTGGATTTGGACATGTGTAATAATGGCCAAATATATTCATAAGAGTATTTGATCCTTGATGCAACGTAGTAGTAGTATTTTTTTTTCTTCAAGTGCATAAATTTTAAGAAAAAACTTCTGGCTGCCTAATGTTAACAAACACAATGGCTTTCAAATTGTGAATGATACAAAACAAGCAATGGGAAAAGAAAAGTTCTCAATACATGAAATATTTTATTAGAAATGAAAGAATTAAATAGATTTTTCTGTCAACAAATAGTTTCACTTCCTAAAACTAACAGTGGTCCTTGTAAGGAAGATTCTAGTGAAAATTAGCTGTCAGAGAAGATGTTGACTGTGCTATAATAAATAACAGAGCTGACCTTCAGAGCAATAAGAAGAATTTAGCTATGATTACTCTTTATGAGCAGTTCATTACTCTTAATGAACATTATTGCTCAAGCTAATTTACAAAACGTGATGGTGAAGTTGGCAGAAATTTGTAATACCTAACAGTTCTAATTTAATGTTCGTACTAGTAGGAGAAAATTATATTGCATCATATTCAAAGGATTTTTCTTTTGATTTTCGAAATGAATATTTAGTACTTCAAGAGATTGGTATGTATGATCTCAGCAAGGTTTTGATCACAAACAGAAATTTAGCAATCCTGTTGATTTGTCTTTTTCTCCTTAGCTCCAGTATGCCATGAATTAATTAAGTGCTTTTGACAGCCAAGCTTTTGAAGCAGTGTTCTACTTAGATGCCATAGCTGAAAGGAAACCCAGTTGAGCCTTCCCATTTTTTCCCTCCCACTCCTGAGTCCCAGGGGAACAGTATATTTTACAACTGGGTCTTCACAAGCTGTGTTCCTTTTTTTTTTTCTTCAATTTTTCATTTAAATTCTAATTACTTAGCATATATGGTAAAATTGCTTTCAGGTGTAGAATTGAGTGATTCATCACATAATATAACATTCAGTGCTCATCACAACAAATGTCCTCCTTAATGCCCATCACCCATTTAGACCATCCCCACCTACCTTCCTCCATCAAGTGTTGTGTTCCTATAGATGAAAAAAATGTCATTATGTTGGCAGGTGCTTTTCACTGGACCAATTCTACATATCTGACCATTGCTGGTATCTATTTTTACTTATCCTGGGTAGAGAGGTTTACGGGGAAGGACTAGATTTGAACCAATGTCTTCATTATAGTCAAGTTAGCAAGAACACTGGCTTGATTTGGCATAAGGGCCAAATAATTTAGTATTCTGCCTTAGTTCTTGAGAGATGGGGGAGGAAAATCTCAGATGGGTCAGTTTATCTTTCACTCATCTTTTAGAAATCTCTATTCCTCTTCATATTTAACCAACTTTTGCAGTGTTAATAATTACAATATAATTAAGATAGTTGTCTTTTGTTGAGTGCCTACTTTGTGTTGTTACTTATCACTTGCCATTTTTTTTGGCATAAAGCTATTCATAGCATTCCCTTATCACTGTAATGTCTGAAGGATCTGTAGTTATATCCACTTTCATTCCTGATATTGGTGATTTATTTTTTTTAATTTTTTTTAACATATGATGTATTATTTAAATGTTTCAAGGGTACAGGTCTGTGATTCATCAGTCTTATGCAATTCATAGCACTCACCATAGCACACATCATCCCCAGTGTCCATCCCCCAGCCACCCCATCCCTCCCATCCCCTTCCATTCCAGTAACCCTCAGTTTGTTTCCTGAGATTAAGAATCTCTTAAGTTTGTCTTTCTCTCTGGTTTCATCCCATTTCATTTTTTCCTCTCTTCCCCGATGATCCTCTGCCTTGTTTCTTAAATTCCACATATCAGCGAGATCAAATGATAATTGTCTTTCTCTGATTGACTTATTTCGCTTAGGATGAAACCCTCTAGTTTCATCCATGTTGTTGCAAATGGCAAGATTTCATTTTTGATGGCTGCATAATATTCCATTGTGTGTGTATCTATACACACACACACATCATTGTGTATATATATGTATATATATACACACATTTTGTATGTGTGTGTGTGTGTAAATATGTATCATTCCTAATATTGGTGATTTTTTTTTTTTTAAGATTTTTTTTATTTATTCATTTGACACAGAGAGAGAGAGATTACAAGTAGGCAGAGAGGCAGGCAGAGAGAGGAGAGAGGAGGAAGCAGGCTCCCCGCCGAGCAGAGAGCCCGATGTGGGCCTCGATCCCAGGACCCTGGGATCATGACCTGAGCCGAAGGCAGCGGCTTTAACCCACTGAGCCACCCAGGCGCCCATATTGGTGATTTCTATCTTCTCTTTTTTCCTGGGCTGTCTGGCCAGGTTTATTAATTTTATTGATCTTCTCATAGAACCAGCTATTAGCTTCATTGATCTTCTCAATTGCTTTTGTGTTATTTGTATCATTGATATTTGCTCTTTATTATTTTTTTTTCTTCTCCTTACTTTGGGTTTAATTTGCTCTTCTTTTGTTTCTTAAGATGAAAGTTTAGGTTTTTGATTTGAGACTTATTTTCTAACATAGATGTTTTAGAGCTATACTGTTCCACTAAACACTGTTTTAGTTCCACCAGATGTTTTGGTATGTCATATTTTCATTTTCATGCAATTTATTTTTTATACAGTATAAATTACTTTCTGATTTCCTGTTTGATTTCTTTTTAACCCATGAATTATCTAAAATTTGCTTAGTTTTTAAATAGTTGTGTATTTTCTAGTTTCTAAGATTGCCTCAGTCTGAGATTAATTTATTAATTTTGATTATCCATTCCTCTTATTTCTTTTCTGTTATCGTCTTACCATTTGAGATGAACAGGCTGAACAGACACATCATTGTTAGCTGATGTGCTTTCACCCTAGTCTTGTGTTCTTAAGTGTTCTTAAGTGATCTCTGAGGAGACTAAAATTTTTTGTTTTGTTTTGTTGGTTAATTTTCTGTTTCCTAAATTACTTCTGTGTCTTCCAGGGTAAATTTCTTCTTTTTTTTTTATGTATTTGTTGCAAGATTTTTCTCAACTGTCTAGTGATCCTTGGTTATTCATTCATATTTAAGAAAAAGGCAACATACAGGTTGACTTTGAGCTCTGATAGGTTTTGCATTAACCTGTGCATGACTGGTCAGGAAACTTGCATTAGGCAGGGACCGTCTTAGATGAGGAAGACTTTTTTCTATGACACCAGCTACCTACTCTCATTCTCTTCAGGGGTTTGGTTCTCTAGGTAGCAATCTTGAGTCTTTTGTTTGGGTATTTGAGGGTTATGGCTGTTGGCTTTTGATAATTCTGTTCATGCAGGTATAGTGTGTTTGATTGACCTTCTTGGCCCTACTTCTTACTCCTTGACTTCTCTGTAACTGTAATTTCTGAGATCTGAGCTTCTCCAGGAATTAATTGATAAAGTTGATTTTCTACTTGGATGCAATACTTTCCCTTGTCCTTGCCTCCTTTTCTCCTTTCTTCCTCCATGAGTAAGCTCAACTATGCCTGCACCTCTTTTGTTAATAATGCTAAGTATATATTTTTTCATTTTTAGAGGATCGATTAATTAGAGAGAAAGAGAGAGAGAGAGAGAGAGAGAGAGAGAGAGAGAGCTGTGGTGGGGAGGCAGAGGGAGAGGGAGAAAGAGAGTCTTAATCAGGCTCCAAGTTCCAGGCTCCAGGGCTTGATCTCATGACACGTGAGATTATGACCTGAGCCAACTGAAATCAAGAGTCAGACACTTAACTGACTGAGCTGCCCAGGTGTCCCAATAATGCTAGATATATTTTAATTCTCAACAATTACAGATCTTTATTTTTTAAAGCAGAATTACGTCACTATATGCTTATTACTGAGAATCTAATGTTTGATATAAGCTTAATATATTCATATATATGTATAGTTTATATGTACATATATAGAAAGTTTGTCATTTATTAATGTCATTTTTGGTAAAGCAGGTTTTCCCATATTTTAAAGATTTTTAGGAATAACAGAAGTAACATGTGTACCAAGTGATAATAGGAACTCTTGGGCATTATATTTGGGAGGGTTGTCTGACATTTTATATGTATTTGTTGCCTGGCAATAGATGCTGCTTGATGAGACAGTACTAAGGTGACTTTTTGATGTAAATCCTTTTTGTACCTTATTGGATTGGGATAAAGACTGATCAAATAAAATACCTCTCAAACATTTGAAACTAGTGTGTCAAAATGAATATAAAATTCAACAAAGTGCTGTTGTTTGGGAGTTTCTGTAGACCTAAGAAACGAAGTTGTCATTGAAGGGATAATGCATACCACTTTGGCCTCTGTAATCAGGTATGAAATAGTTATCTAGCAAGGGAAATTATGCACATATTTTCTTGTGTGTTTTCTGAGATGACGGAGTTCTCCAAGATTCTTGGAAAAGTATTTGGGGAGGAAGAACATCCAGTTCCAAAATACTTTCTCCTTTGGGTGAAGTAGAGTTGGCAGGGTGTGAAATACTTAGCACTCTCTATCTGGCCTCTGGTGAGGGTGCCCGTCACACTTGCAGGTCTTTGTGTGATTCACCTGGATGAAATAGAATTGAGAAAATAAAAGATCTCATTAAAGAAAAAATCTCATTTTGTATTGTTATCTTTTAGAGTCAGGAGAGGGAGAGGAGTGAAGATGGAAAGGAGGAAGGGATAAGTACATTTAACATCAATTTCATGATGAACCATAGCATCTTATAATTGAAGAGAGCAGAGTTTATCTTGTTTAGTTCCTTTTCCAACTGGGAATTCCTTTTTCAGCTCTTCTGGCAAATGGTCATGTAGCCTCTGTTAAAATAGTTTAAATATTTTCAATGATAGGTAGCTCATTTCTTTGTAGGTTATATCTATTTCAGAGATTTCTAATAATTGACTGTACTGGGAAAAATCTGCCTTCTTTGACTTACTCATTTTCTGGAGCAATGTAAGATAATGCTGCTACCACACTATGAATTTTGAATATGGCTTTAATTTTTTTCTTTTAAATTTTCTGGGTGTTTTGAAGTTAACTTTTAAAATTTTTTCAATCATTATGTAATCTTTCAATATTCTGATTTCTTTTTGATACTCCCCAATTTTCAATATCCCTTAAAACTTTTTAAAATCAAAGTATAGCATACAAAGAAAAATATAGAACTCATAAGTGAGCAGCCACATAAATTACCATAAAGTGAACAAACCATTTGGTCAGTACTTCCAAATTAAAAAAAAAAAAAAGAACATCACAGATAATCAAATAAGCTGCATTCCTCTCCATTTAGTCACTACTTTCTTACCCCCAAATATAATCACTATTCTAATTTCTAACACTATAGGATAGTTTTGTCACTTTTGAAATTTGGTATAAATAAAACCATATTGTCTGACTTCTTTAACTCAATATTTTGTTTTAGGAGTCACTCATGTGATTGTGTGTATTGTAGTAAATGTTATTGCATTTCTGAGGTTTTTCCATTGTATGATAACACAATTTATTTTTCAGTTTTACTATTTATGGAGAGTGGATTGTTTATAGCTTTGGGCTGCTCTGAATAATGGTGCCATGACCATTCTCATACATGTCCTTGTTTGCATGTATACATGACTTTCTGTTGGGTATATACTTGCAAGTAAAATTGTTAGGTCATAATAAATGTTTACGTTCAACTTAGTAGATAATGCCACTTTCCAAAGTAATTGAACTATTTATATTCCCAGTAACCATGTATGAGAGCCCTTATTGCTTCACAGTCTCATTAACATTTGGTATTTGAATTTTTGATTTTAGATATTTTAGTGTGTGATGTTATCTCATTTTGGTTTAAATTTGCATATCTCTGATTATTGATGAGGTCTTCACATATTCTTTGGTCATTTGGATATACCCTTTTGAAAAATGTCTATTCAAGACTTTTGTCTATTTTTTTACTGTGTTTTTACTTTTTAAAAAATTAAGGTGTTTTCCATATATTTAGGATTAAAACTGTTGATTATATGTGTTGGGAATATTTTCTGTAGCTCTACCTTGACTTAATCTACTAATGGAAGTTCCTAATTTTAATGTGGTACAACTTACTAGTTTTTTCCTTTATAGGTAGGGCTTTTCTATCCTGTTTAAAATATCTTTGCTGTCAGGATGCCTGGGTGGTTCAGTTAAGCATCTGCCTTTGGCTCAGGTCGTGATCCCAGGGTCCTGGGATGGAGTCCCACATCAGGCTCCTTGCTCTGTGGGGATCCTGCTTCTCCCCCTGCCTTTACTGCTCTCCCTCCTTGTGCTCTCTCTCTCTCTGACAAAAATAAGTAAAATATTTTTTAAAAATATTAAAAAAAATCTTTGCTGTCCCAAGATCACAAATATATACTCTTATGCCATCTTCTAGAAATTCTATTGTTATTTTTATTTAGATTTTTTTAACCTACCATTATTATTGTGTGTGTGCTGTGAAGTAGAGGTCAAATTCCTATGAGATACTTACTGTACATCCTACCAAAGATGTTAAGTAGGCATAGGTATAAAAATCTGGACTTCAGAATGGGAGTCTAAATCAAAGCTGAAGTTTGGGGAGTGCTGAGTGTACAGCTATGAGATTGGATACTATTGTTAAATAAGTGAGCATAGGTTGAGAAGAACCTGAGGAGAGAGCCCATGGACACTCCAATATGAGACCCAAAACCAGACTCATTACTTTCCTATATGACAGTGTAGATAGAGTACAATGTACTAATACAGACCATAGTGTACTATAGATTCCTGTCATCTACGTACTACCTGTAGTAGCGTATCCCATGATTGCATTGGCTTATGCCACAGTCAAGTCAGAATATAAACTTAATTAAATGTTATGGTAAACCAGAACATCATATTTTTATATGAATTATTATTAAGCCAAGCCCTTCACTCTGCACTAAAGGAATTGGTTAGTTTGCATGTAAAAGCAGCAATTTACATTTTTTTCTTGAACATTCTGTGATATTTTCATGTTATTCAGGTCATTTGTCTTAGCTTTTCCCAATATTTTGGAATCCTAAATAATTTATTCAGCATGTTTGCTGTCTCTCTGTTGCATTAAACATTTGTGGGTTTGATAAATGATAGCAATTTCTGGGTACTATAGGATCACATCCAGAAGTCTTTGATGGGTACAGTAGAGACCTTCCTCCTTTACCGACATCGCTCCCAATTCCAGACCTTGTTTAAGAAAAGCTATTCAATTATATCTAACCTTCAGTCACCCAGGTCATATTTCCTGTTTTCCTAGGAAGAAATCTTGAAAAAAGATCTTTCTTTGAATTCTCATTTCATATAGTCTTGAGGGGGGCACCTAATCCTGGAATCTTGGCCTCAATCTTGTCAGAAGAAATTACTTCCAATGTCAATTTATTTCGCTTATGCAAAAAGGACTGTCCACAAAATGGTATGATGTATGCCCAAATGTCATACTTGGTCTCTAGCCAGCTCAGCTGTGTGAAAGTATAAACTTTGTGCACAGTAGTTTTTATTTAGCCAAACTGAAAAAGGAAAAATCTCTGAAGTACATGTTCATTTCAGTTGCAACATTTACAAAGTGCTTATTTTATGCAATGCACTGCTTTAGATGTTATGAAGGGCATGAAGTGAGTTTTGGATCCCAGCCAACTTACCTTATATATGATGTCTAGGTCTGTCCCTTACATTGCTGTTGAATCCACATCTCTATAATCTTCATTTCCTTAATAATTTTTTCCCAAATCATATCCTGTGATTTCACTGTTTTTTAAGATACTCCCCCATAAGTTGTTGCAAGATGCTTTTCTAAGTTCTTAACTAGCAGTGAGTGATGATATTTGGCTTTTTACAGTCATGTGCCTAACATTCATGTCCTGTGAACCACCTTTGATTCTGTGCTGTTGTACATAGAATTGGTAATGAGAGGTAACACTAGGTCTTTTAGAGGGTAAACCATGCAGTTAGCGCATGGCTCAGAGGGGTCTAAGAAATAAATTCCCTTATCTCTGGCCCCATTGTTTTTCACACTCCACAAAATGTGACTTTAAAATTGCAAAGGTATTGAATTTAAGGACCTCTATTAACAATGAATAGACTCAAAACTCTCTTAGGCGTGCCTCATGATCGCGTTATTAAGAATTTCATATAAAATGAGGTACTGCTGCTCCCGATCTTGCAAACTACTACTGTTACACTCCCAGGAAGTCTTTGAGGTCTGAAACTTGTGTTTAGGTTGTAAGGGATCATTTACTCCTGAAACATTTACAGTAGTGCTTTTATAAGTCATGTGACCAAATCATAATATGTGCCTTTAGCAATGAAGGAATGAACGTTGTTGATTATCAGTAGGAAACTTGGATGTTATACACTTGAAATTGGGATACAAAACAAAACAAAAAGCTAAAGATTACTAGATCTCAAAGGAAAAAATTAGTAATCCATGAATAATAAACAGAGAAAATATTTTCAAAAGCCAGGGTGTCAAATACCTCTGAGATTAGTTTAATGTATATGATCTGCACTTATATATAGCAGATTACCTAAATTCAGACTGACCTTGGCCACTGCGGAGAGTAATATTTTTGAAAGAATGAGCTGTATTAAAAAGTTTCTGCAATGTATTAGGTACAAATATGCTTTCCTTCCACTTTAGGCATGCAGAACTTTTCCCACCTGTTTATTTTTCCTTAAACAAACATATTATCTGATATAACTAGTCCAAAGAAAATTTTCTCTTCCTCTACATGAATGAACTCCCCTCTTACCCTTTTGCTAAATCCTGGAGCTCTGATGTAGTTCTTATATTACATCTATGTCACTTTTTGGAATTGCTTCAATAGTATACTGCCTTGAATTATTTTCCAACATTTAATCACCTTCTGTTTAAGTTCGTTTTCTCCTTTAACAGTGTAAATTATTTTCCAAATACAATGTATGATAATACACACTGGACTCCCTGTACTATTAGGTTTGAAATAAAAAACGAGCTTTGTCTTAAAGTCCTTATAGCTGTAAAACATGGCAAAATTATCAATGTTTCATCAAGTCTCTACTGTAGTTTTCATACCACTTGTTTCGTACTGTGGTTGTCTCCTCACCACTGAAAAATTCCATTTTTTAAATGGAAATGTCCCAAAGAATTGGTTCTGGGTATCCAAAATATAAGGAAGAAGGTTTCTAATAAATTTAGATTTAATCTATGGTGAAGATAGTAGGCTCTGGAGCGAGATTTTTAGATTCATAACTGAGCTCTGATATTTGCTAGTGGGAGCACTTTGGGAAAATAATATGCCCTTTCTGGGCCTCAGTTTCCCAAGCTGTGGAATGAGGGTGACAGTGACTCCCGGTCGTTGACTTATGGAATGCTTTAAATGAGATGGAGTATGTGATGTGTTTAGTATGCTATCTGTACTTGGTGAGTGCTTAATAAATATTATTCATTTCCAAGATTTACAAACGAGATTGTTATAGAAAGTAGCAACCTTTTTAGATGGTTGATGAGAGGAACCACTAGCAAAAACTTAAAATGTTCTATTATTTTTAGTGTAACAGATGATAAAACTGAGACTCAAAGAGGTGAAACTTATTATAACCATCTCAATTATCTAAATAACGTAATGTATTTAAATCATAAATCAAGTTAAACTTCTAATCTCAGCTTTTTCTCATATGGGATTATTTAATGTGGAAAATTTGTACTGCTATGATTTATTTTTGCCTAAACTTTAAGTTTACCTGGTTTGGAGAGTTACTAAAATTTCTCATTTGATGATTTTTTTCATGATAGAAAACATACCATGTTTTGTGCATTTTGAAGTATAAGTGGTATGAATAATAAATAATGTTGGGGTTTGAGGACATTACATATTACTTCTCTGTTCCTCACTTAAATTTGAAACTGATTGAGAGAAGATTCTAAAGTGAGACACTATGAGAAATGTATGTTGACTAACATAACATAATAAAAAAAAAGAAAGAAAGAAAACGACATTGATTCTCAAACAGAAAAGTCTATACCAGAACAGTGACATAGGATGGAAACGGGCTCGCTATTGCTGTCTTTTTTTCCAGGCAAGAATTTGGAACAATCAGCCTTCAGGAAATTTTGTTCTGTGGAGAGGACTTTTATGTAGACTCACTATACTACTTCATACTTACAGCTTTTGCTTGATTAGCTCCACAGAGTCCAGAGATGGACAGACCACTAATTTGTCCATTTCTATGGGGAGGCATAAGGGGTAGAACAACACAAGTTTTTGTTTTTATTCAAGGAGTTTTAAGTAAATGTAAATGAGGGGAAGGTAGGGATGAATGTTATATATATGTCTATTAAAGTTAAAATACTTGCAGGAATGTTGGCAATCACTGCAGTTGTGCAAGATCATCCTAGAGGCTCAAGCCTAAGTAACAACATAATAGATAGATAGATAGATAGATAGATAGATAGATAGATAGATAGATAGATAAAATATATAAACAGGGAAAGGAAAAATAAATACAATATATAACCATGGAAAGGAAGAATCCATAATTTCATTAGTGGACAATGATGTCACTTCTTCTAAAGTTCAGGAGATCTAAGTGAAAAATCAGTAAAACTACTGAGAAAATTTTTTCTGGAGACCAAATATCAGATCTTTGCCTCATGCCAGAGAATCCCAGGTTAAATTTTAAATATAAAAAACAATCAACAATTTGATTTAGTTTGAGGGGATACAAATCCAGTGGCCCTGATAGCTAATCTCTTTCTGTTTCAGTTGCTTCACAGAGAGCTGGCTCAGCAAGTCTGAGTTAGTTCAACAGGATAGTTCCTGGGATCCAGAGGCTCCCCCTTTCCAATAAGGCCATCCCCTGATAAGGTAGTCTCCACTGTTACAGATCACATAGATTCCCCTGCCCCTGAGACTCGTAAATACATGAAGTATTGCTGACTCACATCCCCTGTGTGCTGGAATGTTGGCCATGTGCACATAGACCTGAGCAGTGGGCAGTGAGAATTGAGGGCTTGAGAGGGTGTGTGCCTTACTGCTTCTCTGCTTAATAGCTTCCCCTTGATAACCCCCATTTCTGTCTGCACTGTGGAGTGCTGGTGGCATATGCCTATAACCCCTGTGTTCACAAAGGTATAAGCAAATGTTTATATGCTATTAGAGTAAAGAAGTTCTCTAAGGTTGACACGAATGCCAGCAATGTTGAAGGAAAGGAATTATAAAATTGAGTAAATAAGGTTTTAGTATGTTAAAAGTTCCAATATTAAAAATGATGTAAAAGGACAAATGTGAAAATTGCATGTAGTGTATTTTACATATCAATTTTAAAAAGTCCTATTTCTTAATAGCAAATTTAGGAATGCAGAGGAATAAATGGGCAAATGTCCACGAGAAAATGCTCAGATTTCCAGTGAACACTGACAATGCAGAATATGTAAGTTAAAACAACGAGACACAATTTTTGCTTCTCAAATTGGACATATACATGATAATAACTATCATTTAGTGTTGAAGCCAGAGGTGATCACATGTTACTACTGATAGAAGCATATTGGCAACACATGGATATAAATAGAAAATATGTATATCCTTTAACCAGTTATAGGAATTATTTTTAGGGATATTTAGGAGTGTTTAAGGAATTTGCTCGTGGACTATTTAGCAGTGTTTTTTTTTGTTTTGTTTTGTTTTTAGGTTAATGCTATTATTCCTGCTGTATAGATGTTGACATTCCTGCTATAGATATAAACCTATATATCTCTCTCTATATATAAAGATATATTTAAATATTTTTAAAGGTTTTATTTATTTGAGAGAGAGAGAGTGCATGAGCAGGGGGAGAGGCAGAGGCAAAGAGAGAGGGAGAGGGACAAGCAGACTCCCCACTGAGCTGGGAGCCCAGTAATGGGACTCAATCCCAGGACTGCGAGATCATGACCTGAGCCAAAGTCAGACACTTAACCAACTGAGCCTCCCAGGTACCCCTATATATATTTTATTTTAATTCCAATATAGTTAATATGCAGTCTTTTATTAGTTTCAGGTATATAATATAGTGATTCAGTAATTCTGTACATTACTGAGTGCTTGTCATGATAAGTGCATTCTTTAATCCCCATCACTTATTTCACTCGTCCACCCACGTCCCCTCTAGTGACCATCCATTTGTTCTCTGTAGATCAGAGTCTGTTTTTTGTTTTCTCTCTCTCTCTCTCTCTCTCTCTCTCTCTCTCTCTCTCTCTTTTTCATTTGCTTGTTTGGTTTCTTAAATTCCACACATGAGTGAAATCATGTGGTATTTGCCTTTCTCTGACTAACTTATTTCATTTAGCATTATATTCTCTAGATTCATCCATTTTGTTGAAAATGTCAAGTTTTCATTCTTTTTTAAGGTTGAGTGATATTCCATTTGTATATTTTATATACCACTTCTTCTTTATTCATTCATCTATCAGTGGACACTTGGACTCCTTCCATAACTTGACTATTGTAAATAATGCTGCAGTGAACATAGAGATGCATTTATCACTTTGGATTAGTGTTTTCATATTCTTTGGTTAAATATCCAGTAGGGTGATTGCTAGATCATAGGTAAATATATTTTTAATTTTTTAAAGAACCTCTATACTTTTTTTTCACAATAGCTGCACCAGTTTTCATTCCCACCAATCATACATGACGGTTCATTATTCTCTATATCCTTGCCAATGCTTGTTTCTTGTGTTTTTGATTTTAGCCATTCTGATAGGTGTGAGTTGATATCTCATTGTGGTTTTGATTTGCATTTCCCTGATGATGATGAGTGATGTCTTTTCATGTGTCTGTTGGCCATCTGTATGTCCTCTTTAGAGAAAGATCTCTTCATCTCTTCTGCTTATTTTTTAATTGAATTTTTTTTTGATGTTGAGTTGTATATTCTTTTTATATTTTTGGATACTAACCCCTTATCAGATATGACATCTACAAATATATTCTCCCATTCAGTAGGTTGTCTTTCAGTTTTATTGATTGTTTCCTCTGCTGTGCAGGAGCTTTTTATTTTGATGTAGTCCTAATAATTTATTTTTGCTTCTGTTCTCTTTGCCTCAAGAGACATATCTAGAAAAATGTCGCTACAACCAATGTCAGAGAAATGACTGCCTGTGTTCTCTTCTAGGATTTTAATGGTTTCAGGTCTCACATTTAGGTCCTTAATCCATTTTGAGTTTATTTTTGTGTAGGGTGTAAGAAAGTAATCCACTTTCATTCATTGCATGTAGCTGTCCAGTTTTCCCAGCATCATTTATTGAAGAGTCTTGTCTTTTTCCCACTGTATGTTCTTGCCTCCTTTGTCAAAGATTAATTGACCATATAATTGTGGGTTTATTTCTGGGTTTTCTATTCTGTTCCATTGATTTATGTGTCTGTTTTTGCACCAGTACTATACGGTTTTGATTACTTCAGCTTTGTGATAAAGCTTGGAATCTGGGATACCTACAGTTTTGTTCTTATTTTTCAAGATTGCTTTGGCTATTCAGGCTGTTTTGTTGGTTCTATTCAAATTTTAGGACTATTTGTTCTAGCTCTGTGAAAAGTGCTATTGGTGTTTTGATAAGGATTGCACTGAATTTGTAGATCACTTTCGGTAGTATGGACATTTTAGCAATATTTGTTCTTTTAATCCATTAGCATGAAATATCTTTCCATTTCTTTGTGTTGTTTTCAGTTTCTTCAGTGTTTCTTAGTTTTCAGGATATAAGTCATTCACTCCCTTTTTCAGTTTTTTCTAGGTATTTTATTATTTTAGATGTACTTGTAAATGGGACTATGTTCTTAATTTCTCTTTCTGCTGCTTCATTATTAGTGTATAGAAATGCAACAGATTTTTGTATATTGATTTTGTATCATATGACCTTACTGAATTTATTAGTTCTAATAGTTTTTTAGTACAGCCTTTAAGGTTTTTCTGTATTATAGTATCATGTCATCTGCAAATAATAAAAGTTTTACTTCCTTACCAATTTCGATGCCTTTTATTTCTTTTTCTTATCTGCTATAGCTAGGACTTCCAGTACTGTGTTGAATAAAAGTGGTGAGCGTGGACATCTTTGCCTTGTTCCTGATCTTAGGGGAAAAACTGTCAGTTTTTCACCATTAACTGTGGTCTTAGTCTGGGTTTTTCATATATGGCTTCTATTATGTTGAGGTATGTTCCTCTAAACCTACTTTATTGAAGGTTTTAATTATGAATGGATATTATCTTTTGTCATGCTTTTTCTGCATATATTGAAATGATCATTTGTTTAAAATCCTTCCTCTTGTTGATGTAATATGTCATGTTGACTGATTTGTGAATATTGAACCAGACTTTCATCCTGAGAAAAATTCCATTTGGTCATGGTGAATGATTTTTTTTTTCATGTGTTGTTCGATTTGGTATGCTAATATTTTGTTGAAGATTTTTACATCTATGTTCATCAGAGATGTTGGCCTATAGTTCTCTTTTTTTTGGTAGTGTCATCTGGTTTTGGTAATAGGGTGATTCTGGCCTCATAAAATGAATTTGGAAGATCTCCTTCCTCTTGTGTTTATTGGAATAGTTTGAAAAGTAGGTATTAACTCTTCTTTAAATGTTTGGTATAATTCACCTGTGGAACTGTGAACTCCTGTACTGAACTTTTGTTTTTTGGGAGTTATTTTTTTAATTAAATTTTTTAAAATTTATTACTGATTCCGTTGCATTGCTTGCAATCAGTCTATTCAAATTTTCTTTCTTCCTGATTTAGTTTTGGAAGGTTGTATGTTTCTAGGAATGTATCCTTTTCTTCTAGGTTGTCCAATGTGTTGGCATATAAATTTTCATAATATCTTTTATAACCCTTTGTATTTCTATAATATCTTTTTATAATCCTTTGTAATTCTGTGGCATTGGTCATTATTTCTCCTCTTTCATTTCTGATTTTGTTTATTTTGTTTATTTGCATGCCTCCCCAACACACACACAGCTTTTTTTTTTTTCCCCCTTTGGGTGACTGGCTAAAGGTTATCAATTTGGTTGATCTCTTCAAAGAACTAGCTCCTGGTTTGATTGATCTGTTCTATTGGTTTTTTTGTTTTGTTTGTTTTAGTTTCTATTTTGTTTATTTCTGCTCTAATCTTTATTATTTTTTTCCTTCTAATCACTTTGGGGTTTTGTTTGTTCTTTTTCTAGCTCCTTTAGGTGTGAGGTTAGATTGTTTATTTGTGATTTTTCTTGTTTCTTGAGGTAAACCCGTTCTGCTATAAACTTCCCTGTTAGAATCGCTTTTGTTGCATCTCAATGATTTTGGGTCATTATGTTTTCATTTTCATTTCACTCCATGTACCTTTCAATTTCCTCTTTGCTTTCTTGGTTGACTTACATTGTTTAGTAGTATGTTATTTAACCTTCATGTACTTGTGTTCCTTCAAGATTTTTTCTTGTGCTTGATTTCTATTTCATAGTGTTGTGGTAGGGAAAATTGCATGTGTGACAGTCTTTTTGAATTTGTTGAGATTTGTTTTATGGCCTAATATGTGATCTCTTCTGGAGTATGCTCTATGTGTACTTGAAAAGAATGCATATTCTGCTGTTTTAGGATGGAATGTTCTGAATATATCTGTTAGATCCATCTGGTCCAGTGTGTCATTCAAAGGCACTGTTTCCTTATTGATTTTCTGTTTGGATGATCTGTCTATCCATGTAAGTGGGGTGTTAATGTCCCCTACTATTATTGTATTACTATTGATTACCTCCTTTATTTTTCTTATTAGCTGTTTTATGTATGTGAGTGTTCCCATGTTGGGTGAATATTTACAATTGTTATCATCTTGTTGGATTGTCCATTATTATCATATAGTGTCTTTCTTTGTCCCTTGTTACAGTCCTTGTTTTTAAGTCTGTTTTATCTGTTATAAGTATTGGTACCCTGGCATTTTTTTGCATCCACTTTCATGATAAATGCTTTTCCATCCCTTCACTTTCAGTCTGCATATGTCTGGAATGAGTCTCTTGTAGGCAGCATATAGATGAATCTTGCTTTTTTTTATCCATTGTCACTCTATGTGTTTTGATTAAAGCATCCATTTACTTTCAAATTAATTACTGAGAGGTCTATACTGATTGTCATTTTTTTTACTTGTTTTATGGTTTTTGTAGTTTTTCTCTTCATTCTTGTTCTCTACTTTTCATGGTTTGCTGGTTTCTTTTAGTGATATACTTGAATTCCTTTTTTTATTTTTTGCATATCTAGTACTGGTTTTTGATTTGTGATTATGATTAGGTTTATATATAACATGTTATGCATATAGCAGTCTATATTAAGTTGGTTGCTTAAATTCGAACCCATTCTTTACTCCTCTTTCCACAATGTTTTAGGTATATGGTATCATGATTTACCTCCTTTTATTTTGTGAATTCCTTGACTGATTTTTATAGATATATTTAATTTTACTGCTTTTGTGTGCTTTCTACTTTTCTTACTCCTCTTATGGTCTTTCCTTTCCACTGAAATGTTCCCCTTTAACATTTCTTGTACGACTGGTTTAGTGGTCATGAATTTCTTCCACTTTGTTTGTTTGGGAAACTCTTTATCTCTCCTATTCTGAATGATAATCTTGCTGGAAAGAGTATTCTTGGTTGCAAGTATTTTTCTTCCAGCACTTTGGATATATGATGCCACTACCTTCTAGCAAGCAAAGTGGGTGCTAAAAAATTCACTTAATAGCCTTATGAGGTTTTCCATATATGTAACTGTGCTCTTTTCTCTTGTTGCTTTTAAAACTCTCTCTTTATCTGTACTTCTTTGCCATTTTAGTTACTGTGTGTCTTGGCGTGGACCTCATTGAGTTGATTTTGGAGGGGGCATTCTGTGCCACCTCAGTCTGGGTTTCTCTTTCTTTCCCCAGATTTGGAAAGTTTTCAGCTCTTTTTTCTTCAAAGAAGTATTCTGCCCTGTTTTCTCTCTCATTTCTTTCTGGGATCTTTATAATGTGCATGTCATTACACTTTGTGGTGTTGCTAAATTCCCTAAGTCTATTTTAATTTATTATTATTATTTTTTCTTTCTCCTGTTTAGCTTGATTACTTTCCATTACTCTGTCTTCCAGGTTACTCATCCATTCTTCTGCTTCCTCTAGCCTACATTTATTCCCCCAGTGTATTTTTAATTTCATATATTGAGTTCTTCATTTCTGATTGCTTTGTTTTTGAAGTATAGTTTATTTTTATTTTTATTTTTTTTAAAGATTTTATTTATTCATTTGACAGAGAGAGAGAGAGATCACAAGAGGCAGGCAGAGGGAGATGAGGAAGCAGTTTCCCCACTGAGCAGAGATCCCAATGTGGGACTCGATCCCAGGACCCTGAGATCATGACCTGAGCTGAAGGCAGAGGTTTAACCCACTGAGCCACCTAGGCACCCTCATTTCTGATTGTTTTTTGTTTTCTGTCTGTTTCTATATCCTCATTTTTTTTTAGCTCTCTGCTTGTTTCTATGTGTTAGGAAAATCAGCTATGTCCCCTGCTCTTGAAAGTAGTGGCCTTATGAAGAAGAGGTCCTATACTGCCCTGCAGCACAATATCCCCTGCTCACCAGAACCTGACACTTCAGGGGTGCCTCCTATGTGTGTTGCTTGCACCCTACTGTTGTGGCTAAGTCTATTTTGCCTTCAGTCCAGTCATATGCAGTGGCTCTCTTTGTCTGTTACGGGTAGGGTTTGATCCCTGTGTTTTTAGTGTGCCAGGCTGGGATTACCTTGGCTTGAAATGAGTCAGACCAGGCATTTGCCAGAAATACAGTAGCACTGAACTACAGGGAGCTTTACCTATGTTGTTCCCTGAGAAGATTTCAGTACTAGGCAGAGCATGCAGTAAGACCCCCCTGCCCACTGCTAAGGCCAGTCAGACTGGCGTGTGTGGTTATCTTCCCCTCACCCTAAGGCAGGAGTCACTTTGGAGTGGTTCTGTCCCCTGTTGGGGCTTCTGGCACACCGCCAGCCTTGTGGCAGTGCTTGCATAGGCTCTAGTCAAGGGTGTATTAGAGGGGGCAGTTCTACAGAAGAGGGCAGGGAGTAGGGGCACTATGTGAGCAAGGTTCACACAAGTCTCTGTGGGAGGGGACTTAGGGCAGCTTTAGAAAACTTCTGTTGCAGGGCATTTCACAGAAGACTATGGTGGGGCACACTGTGCCAGCAGGGCTCATGCCAGTCCACTGTGGAGGAGACCTGCAGCCACCAGGGAAACCTTCCATGGAGGCTAAGATGGAGGGGACATATCCATATCTGTAGAAGAGCAGCAGGGTAGGGAGAATTGTTAGCAAGCTAGGTGGAGAGCGTTTGTGTTACACAGTTCCCTAAGGTGTCTGTGTATCTAGGCTGGGGCAGGGGAAGGAAATGGTGCCCGCCAGCTCTTTTGTTCTTGGAGAAGTTTCCCAAAGCTCTTTGCCTCTCCAGCACAGGCTCTGAGATTAGTGAAAAAATCTTGGTCCTGTATACCCCAGGCATTTTTCAAACTGCTGCTTCTATCCTGTATCTTCTGTAACTATTTGTCCTTTTGTCTTTTTAAGGGTGCAGACTCAGTTCCCTATCACCTTCCTGGTTCTCCTAGAGCTGACCCTGCTGTTTTTAAATTCCAGGTGTTAAATCTACTGATTGTGGTTGGCCCCTCTGGTTTTGAAAGCCAGATATTGTGGGGATTTGTCTTTCCAGGACAGGTTCCCATGACTGGGGTGCTTGGTATGGGGTCTACTCCTCTTTCTTTTCTGAACCTAAGACATCCCTTTCTCCCATAAATTCCATGATTTGTTTATCTCTGGACCTGTTTCTGCCCTTTCTACCCTCTTCTGTGTGGCTTCTTCTCTACATTTAGCTGTGGAGATTCTGTTCTTTGGGTCATTTTCTGGGTTATTTAAACTGATGTGGTTTTTATCTATTTGTATTCTTAGGATGAGGTGAGCTTAAGGACCTCATACTCTACCATTTTCACTGGAAGTCTCAGTGCATTGTTTCTCAATTTAGGAAAAATTGAGAGCACCCTAAATTTCAACAGTTGAGGATTACTTAAGTAATGAATCAGTCATATGATGGAATATTATATAACTATTGATGAAGTTTCAGGAAAATACACAATGGCTTAAAAATGCTGTTAGTATGTAATTAAAGAATAAAAAGCCCCTTCTGTCTTGTTACATTACCTTGGAAGGCTTTTTTCAAAGTCTGATTATCTCCAGGTGGTGGAATTATGGGTCCTTAATTTGTTTTTATTTCTTTGTGCTTTTTTCCCCAAAAATTTATTGCTGTGTTATTTGGTGTGGTAACAAAAATAAAATGATCACTGCAAAAGGAGCATGTGTGTAAAATTACAAAAATTTAGATTTAAACCAAGGATTTCACTTGTTGAAACCATTGTCCTCATCCTCAGCACACTTAATTCCCTTGAGGGTTTGTCCTAGAGAAGCAAGGACTCAATCTAAAGAAAAATTTATACTATCAGACACATGATCTTAAAAGGGTTTATATTTCAAAAGCTAGATTTTTTAGGGAGGAAATATCATTTGAGTGTCAAAGGCTAAAAGCTTAAGGGGCTCAGGGCATATGTAGAAATTGATAAAGTGGAGGTAAATGCAAGCTGATGTACTTTTTTCTGCCCAATAATACAACAAAAGTTTGGCCAGCTGACAGTAAGAGAAGAATTACAAGTGAATTTGACTCGTCAACACAGCTGGGTCCCTGGGAAACGGTCCAGTGCCCAACCCTCTGGGCACAGTTTGACATATGGCAGTAGCAAGTCAAGATGATTGAAACTCAATACGTGTTTTAGGAAATTCTAGAGTAAAAGGATCTTTACCTAGCTTCTGACCTGGATTGTAAGCCTCATGGGAATGCTTCTTACTGAGCATGGTACCTGGGTAGCAGCAAAGAGTAGATGGGGGTGGGGGGAGGCTTGGCGAGGTGGTATGAGGGCAGACCCTGAAGACTTAAAGGGCTCTTTAACTCATCACTTGGAGGAAACAGTGAGCTGGGTGGGATTGGCAACTGGAAAGCAAAGAGGAACACCCATGTTTCAAGGTGAACGCAAGGACAGCACTCAGAAAAGCAGAGTATGAATTGTACAAAAGTGTGCATTTTGTATCACACAGCAAGGCCAGATGGATAGATGTCAGTGACTTTTTGGTTTGTTTGTTATTGTTTTGGTGTCAGTGACTTTGGTTTGGATACCTGTCCCCCGATGTCTCACCAGTGATATCAGAAGGGAAATTTTCACTGTAGGAGGATGAAAAGGAGAATGAGGATGAGGAGAATTCTGAACCAACAAAATACTTTCCTCAGAGAAAGTAAGTTTAAACTAGAAAAAAAATAACTGCATTTATTTTGCCTTAGTCAGATCACATGTTCTGCCACCAGTGAAAATGGGGGCTCACAAGGTAAATTAAGTTCAGTTATAGAGATTTTTAAAAGCTACATTTTTCATGTCTGAGTCATATAAAATTTGTACCTCAATTGAGAGAGACATGTTTGTCTTTAATTCTACTTGGTGTCATGTTAAAATAATTTATTCATATTTTAGAAAGTAGAAGTTAGATGATTTTCATTGAAGAGATACTTCTCTGAAACATATTTTCTATTGAATATTTACTTTTCAACCAAATGCTTAATAAGCATGTCTGTGACTTTATTTTCCAAAGGTAAAAGGTGGCCTAAAGGGAGAAGGAAAATACCAAAATGATTTTCCTAAAGTGTTTTCATAATAATTGTTTTTCCTTAAACATAAAGGACCTTATACTAATACATCTTACTCTGAATACAGATTGGAAAACTGAAAAAGTAGATTGTATAGCCAAGAGCAAATAACATTATTAAATACTCTTACTGACATTACTACATCACCTTTTAAGTAAAAGAAATAGAAACAAATGTCAGGAATGTGTTTTCAAGAATGAGCTTTTTACTTGTGATATTTTATTCTGGCTCTAAATATAACCTGCAAATGAAAAGAGGATAATTGTTTTTATTAAAAAATAGTATATTCTTACCTACTTGATAGTGTATCATTAGCTTCAGGGTTTTTTTTTGGGGGGGGGTCTTTTTATTTAGAAATAATTTCAAGCCAAAAAAAAGACAAAAGAATGATACTGAGAACACCTGTATACCCTTTACACAGATTCATGTATTGTTAGCTCTCTTTTTTAATGGCACTTTTCAAAATTTTCAGCATACTGAGCGCTGAAACAAAAGCTAGGCTGCATTGTTTTGTGTGTTTCATAGGCAACATCCCTGTTTACCATGCTTTTCAGGGAAGGACAGCTTCTGCCAGTCCACAGAAGTCCCTTTAGAGCAGGGGGGCCAGATCATTTTTCTTTTGTAATCCTAAGAAGGGTCACTCCTCTTGTTGAAAAAAGAGTTAAGGAAGCTCCCAACTATTCTAGCTAATGAATAACCCAAAAAGTGATAAACAAATGAATGTGTAAGCAAATAAATAAGTCTTAATAATGGTATATATTTCAAAAGTGGGAGTTTCATTCTTTAACCTCACTGTTTCTTCTGTAACTAACAGTATTTTATAAATCTTTCCAAAAATATATATAATATATATGTTTATATATGATATGTAGCCGTTGCTATCATGATAAGTATAAAGTTGTAGCTAGAGGTAGAAGTATAAATACACCTGTAAATAGAATTACAGGTATAGGTTTAAAAATGCTTTTTCATATTTTGCTTAGTGGGATTATACAACATGCACTCTTCGGCAGCTTATTCTTTCCACATAACAATATACCTGAACTAGCTTGTGGTATTAATTCACGGAGCTCTGCCTCAGCCTTTTTAAAAGTAACATAGTATTGCGTTGTATGGATATGCCATAATTGTTTAACCCATATCCTAAGCATTTATTTTTTTCCCCTTTTTCCCTTTTGCTGTTAGAAAAGTTACAAACAAACATTTGTTGTGTATATCCATTTCTTATCTGAGGTCTCCTATAAAATTAATTTTTAGCAGGGTTATTTATGCATGTAAATTGGGATAATGATTGTTGAATAATTTTTATGATCAGAGTTTGAAATTTCTTATCTTTGGCACATAGTGTATTCAGTAAATGTAGAAGGAGGAGGGAAAGGAGAAAGGAAAAAAGGAAGGAAGTCAGGCAGGCCAATTTTTGGGGACAGTTTCCTTTACTTAAGTGAGAGAACATGGTTGTTCCAGTGAAGATTGTGGTTGCCTTTACTTGCCAGTTTTCTATCGTGCTTTTAAATATTTTTATTTCTGTACTTTATTTTTTAATTTTTATTTATTTATATTTTATTTTTATTTATTTTTGTCATTTATTTTTTATTTATGTCTGTACTTCTAAAAATATGAACTTTTTGTATCTTTCAGAGGCTAACTTGAATGGTATAGAAAGTTATAACAAATATCAGAAAGAATGTAACAGGGCACCTGGGTGGCTCAGAGGGTTAAAGCCTCTGCCTTCGGCTCAGGTCATGATCCCAGGGTCCTGGGATCGAGGCCCACATCGGGCTCCCTACTCAGTGAGGAGCCTGCTTCTTCCTCTCTCTCTCTGCCTACCTCTGACTACTTGTGATCTCTCTCTCTGTCAAATAAATAAATAAAATCTTTTAAAAAAAGAATAAAACAAATAGAATGTTAAATATTTTTATCATATGGTTTTGTCATAACCTCAACTTTTTTTTTAAATTACACTTGCATTTTTTTTCAGTCTGACTGTCTCTTCAGATAGATAATAAGCAAGTAGAACCATAAGGTTAGAGACCAGCGTGTGTTATTTGTTAATGTATTTTCTACTTTACAAAGATGTCTGGGTGCTCAGCATTTGTTAAAAACAAAATGTGGGGCGCCTGGGTGGCTCAGTGGGTTAAAGCCGCTGCCTTCGGCTCAGGTCATGATCCCAGGATCCTGGGATCGAGGCCCACGTCGGGCTCTCTGCTCAGCAGGGAGCCTGCTTCCTCCTCTCTCCTCTCTCTCTGCCTGCCTCTCTGCCTACTTGTGATCTCTGTCTCTGTGTCAAATGAATAAATTAAAAAAAAAATCTTAAAAAAAAAAATAAAAACAAAATGTGGAGGGACAGAATTAGAGAAAATGTGACAGAGAGAGAGATAGAAAAATAGACCTAGAGAAAGATATAGGAGACAGACAGAGGGACAGAGAAAGGAAGTAAGGAAGAGAAGGAGGAATGTAGAGAGGCGAGGAAGGAAGGGAATAAGAAGGTTAGAGCTGTAAATATAGGAAATATACGTAAAAATGAATGGTGAGAAAGGAAAAAAGGCATCAAACTATAAGAACCTCACTATTTTCTGAGTTCAGAATCAGGGAAACATTGGATCATTTTCCAGAAGACCAAAGTTGACGTCCATAGCTGGGCCTCTGAGTGTAGGGTAAAAGCTAGGAGGATTCAGCATAAGGATTATTTCAAGGGCTTGTCTTGTAACTTAAATTGTGCAAAGAGAACTAAGGAAGTAAAGGTGAAATGCCTACTTTCTATTACCTGATGCTGTGGGAATGGAAATGCAGTCATGAATCCATCATAGTGGGGTAAGCTTGGAAATTGCACCAGACCAGAAGCCTATGTAATGTTTAACAGTGTAAAAGCTTTATGAAACAGTTTTGCTTATTTTTATTTTAGATTGGAGTGTAATGTAATGGAGACATTTATAAAACATTTTCTAGCTATAATTTCTATATGATCCTATTACATTATAACTGTATCTTTATATTTCTGTATGTGTGTGTGTATACACACACACACATACATATGCTTACATAATTACAGTGTATGGAGACACTCACATGAAAGAAATAAACAATCTTAAATTTTATACGATTCACAAATGTTGTTAGACCTAAATAATTCAGAAATAGATTATTCAATTTATAAGCTTCTTGATTCTTCTTTTTGGGTCATGTATCTCTCTTCACCAACATTAGAAAGTGAGTTGATGAAAAGAAAAGAAATCAAATATTTGAATAATTAATAGCAGGTTGTACATTTTTTGTTCATTTTACTTCATCGATATTCTCATACTTATACTCATGCATATAGATATTTATGCCCTACAGATGACTGATTCCAGTAATACCAGAGAATGAGATTCAAATTACACTTTAATAGGAGGATTTGTTAACATATGGAACATGATGCCTCACTTGGAGCTCCTCTCAATTTATTGGAGTTAAATCAACAGGAGTTTGATGCTGTTCATACCTTGAAGAAGCAACTGGCAGAAAGTAGTACTCATGGAAGTTTCCTTTACAAGTTAGGAAAACATTTTGGCTTCATCATACAAATACTGCACTCCAAGGCCTATTGCTACTGTTTTCCGAATTACTCATTGGTTTGATGAATGGCAGTTACAAGTAGAGCTTTTATTGCAATGTACAGATGTTGATATTTTCCACAATTTTCTTGGAGTAAATGGAAGGCTTTCATATTGAAAAAATGCATTTTGGATATAATAATAGAACTTAGATTTCCAGTTTTTGAAGATCCACACAACTCCTACATTTTTATTCTTATTTTTAAAAGAAAGTTTATTTAAAGAACCTGTCTTCCTTGGCATTGATAAAAAGCAGATGTTAACTAATGGGATGAAGCCAGAGGTTTAATGAGTAAGAGAGATTGAAATAGAATAATCATGTTGGAAATCAGAAATGGGTTACAATTTTTATAGAAAACTGGATAAAGCTAACAGTGTTTGTGTGTGTGTGCATGTGTGTGGGTGCGTGTGTGTGCACGCATGTGCGTGAAGAGGGAGAGAGAGAGGATGATGAAAAGGAGAGAGAAAAAGGAAATGTTGGGTGAAAATGTTTCATGATAAAATTCAATTCTCAAGTGACTTGGGATTTCCCCACATTTTAAAATTATTTTAATTGTGTATTTGAAGTTCACATGCTGTGCGAGACTTTTAAATCAGGGCTTATAACTCAATATAAAGAAATGTATGGATGAATTTCCTGGAAAAGTTTCCAAGGGCTTTTAAACTACATATATTTGCTTTTAGGATACATATATTTGCTATATGAGTTCCTTACTATGTCCAGAAACTTATGGTTGTGTTAGGGGAAAAAAAAGGTTTACATTATTTTAAATAATGTGACTTTGTAAATAAATAGGACCCTTGCCTTGTGTGTAATTACTCACACTGGCAAAACTTTACTGTGAAATCAGAATGATACATACAGCTATCAAAGTACCATTTTCTGTGGTCTCATTTAACTGTGTTAAGGAATCTGGAGAAAATTGTCATTTTGTTCATGCAAATATTTCCAAGGTCATGAAACTAGGTGGTTAGAGTAAAAAGTTATTTTGGAAAATATCCTTTTGGGAATGTTTTACAGTTTGGTTTATAGGGTTTATTTATTAAAGATTTTCACTTTTCTTAATGTTGGATTATTTAAACAGAATATTTCTTTAATATTAGATTACTTTTAAGCAATCCAGAGTAATAAATGCTAATTTTATTTTTATTTCTTATTTATTTTTGAAGTGGGCCAAAGTAATAATGAAATCTACAGTAGGTTTTTTGGAGCAGTTTTAGTTTTATAGAAAAATTAAGAGGAAACCATAGAGATTTCTCATATACCTCCTGTCCCCCCCACATGTACAGCCTTGCCATTACCAAGATCCCCAACCAGAGCAGTGTATTTGTTAAAACTGATGAACCTCATCCAGGGTTTTGCTATCCGTTCACTCTTGGCATTGTACATTCTATGGATTTGGACAAATATATAATGCCATATATCTATCATAATAGTATCATAGAGAGGAATATTTTCATTGCCCCCAAGTCCTCTGTACTATGCCTATTCATCCATTTCCCTTCATCTCTGGCAACCTCTGATCTTTTTACTGTCTTCATAGTTTTGCCTTTTACAGAATGTCACATAGTTAGAATATAGTCATATAGTCATTCAGTATGTAGCCTTTTCAGATTGGCTTCTTTCACTTAATAATATGCATTTAATTTCCCTCCATATCTTTTCATGGCTTGATAGCTCATTCCTTTTGAGTTCTGAATATTCCATTGTATGGATGTACCATAATTTATCTACTCACCTACTGAAGGACATCTTGGTTGCTTCCAAGTTTTGGCAGTTATGAATGAAGCACATCTGTGTGCAGGTTTTTGTGTGGACATAAGTTTTCAGGTAAACATCAAGGTAAATGTCAAACAGTACTATAATGATTTTTTTCATGATGCAATTAATTTTGCAATTTTTCTTTTTTTTAATTTGGCATTTGTAGAATTTTTTATAATTTCTATTTTATGTATAAGAGTATGGTTTGGTCACTTTCTAATGACATCTAGCCTGTTTCTATATTTGCATGTTTGTTTGCTACATTCTGGGTTTTTGTGTTCCTGTACCTACTAATGGATTTTTTCTGGTAAAATAACTATGTTTGAATAGTCCATAAATGACCCTCAAAATGATAAAGTGAAAAGAAGCCAAAAATTCTAAAATGTGTTTGAATAAATCAAATGCATTTTAGTAGTCTGTCCCTCTGTTAGTCATATGTGGGTACCATTTTGCCCATGGGAAATTTCTAAAGAGTTTAAAAAGGCTGAATAATATTCATTAGCATCTATGGATTTCCAGACAGTATGTGTACTTATTTAATCTTTATAGTTTATGAGGTCGTTCTAAGAAATTTATTAATTGAAGAGATTCTGGTTTCCCTTTACAGCTCCTCTTTCTGATCACATTAAGAACTTCTTTAATAGATGCTCTAATAAAAATAAATAATACGAGTGAGGCTTGGAGGGAGATGAGAGTCTGGTTTCTGTTCATAGAAGACATTACCCGGGTTTCACTGTGGTGAATAGATAGTCCTGAACTCATTTGAACCCTCAGTTTCCCCAACTGGACATAGTATTGAAGCGATGAAAAGATGCACATTTAAGGAAAAGAGAGCAACTTTTTCCCCAGCTTTATTGAGGTACAGTTGACAAATAAAAATTGTATATATTTAAGGTGTATAATGTGATGATTTGATATAATATACATTGTGGAATGATTACTACAATGAGCTAACAAGATAATGAACACATCCATCATTTTATATAGTTACTTTTCATGTGTGTGTATAAGAATATAAGATCACTCTCAGCAGGTTTCAAATATACAATGCAGTATTATCAACTACAGTTACCAGGCATTAATCCCCAGAACCTTTCCATCTTATAACTGAGTTTGTGCCCTTTGACCATATTTCCATTCTCCCTACCCCCAGCTCCTGGCAACCACCATTCACTCTTTGCTTCTGTGAGTTTGATTATTTTAAGATTCCACATATAAGCAAGATTAGGCAGTACTTGTCTTTCTGTGTCTGCCTTATGTCATTCAGCTTGTATAATGTCATTGAGATTCATTCGTATCATCACAAATGGCAGGATTTTCTTCTTTTTAATGGATGAATGATATCCCATAAAGATATTTTTTCTGGCTGAATAATATATATGTACATTACACATGTACAATGGAATATTATCTATGCCACATATTCTTTATCCATTCAACTCTTGATGGACACTTCAGTTGTTTTGGTATTTTGGCTATTATGAATAATGCTGCAGTGAACATGGGAGTACAGATATATCTTTCACATCTAGGTTTCATTTCCTTTGGATATATACCCAGAAATGGGACTGCTGGATTATATGGCAGTTATACCTTTAATTTTGTAAGGAATTTCCATACTGTGTTTTTATAATGGCTCTACCAATTTATGTTCCTACCAACAGCTGTACAAGCATTCCCTTTACTCCATGCAAACACTTATTCTTGCTTGACTTTTTGCTAATAGGTGTGAGGTGATACCTCATTGTGGTTTGATTTGCATTTTCCTGATGATGAATGATGTTGAGCCCATCTTCGTATACCTGTTGTCCAACTGTATGGTTTTTTTTTTAATGCCAATTCAGTGCCTTTGCCCCTTTTTAACCAGGTTATTTATTTGTTGTTGAGTTGTATTGGTTCCTTAAATAATTTGGATGTCAACTTCTTATCAGATACATGGTCTTCAAATATTTTCTCCCAAAAGAGAGTTAATTCTAACAAAATGTTATGTTATTTTAATGCCTGTAGACCAATAGCCACTTCTTGTTTTCATCTCCTATTCTATCTTGTGTATTTCCTACAACTCTCATCACATACTTCCTTATATTGTAGTAATTAATACTTAAGATCTATCTTCTTTACATTTTTAATATTGTTTAGCTTGATTTCTAAACCCATTAACTTAAAAATAATAGTACAGAATGCTGATTTAATTAGTCAATATAATAAAATATTAAATATATTAAAAGATACATAAAAATATCTTAATGTTTTATCAGGATGGACTTCAAGCTGAAAAGTCCTTTGGGACCTTATTTTTGATACTACAAAACCTACAAAAGTGATATATAAGCCTCATTGTAAACCTGTGGTTCTTGTTAAATGATAATTATAAAGGCTTTTATACCCAGGTTGCTATCTTAAATCTTGTTATTAGCCTAGAAACTTGCTGGCAGATGGGTTTTATCAGTCATGGTTAAATTGCTCTGGGTGGCTCATAATCATTATGTCATTATCAACTGCAGGATGAGCTGGTCACACTATTTGTAATTTCACTAAGTTGTACTATCAGCTCTCCAGAAATCAATGCAAATAAACGGGTTCCAAGCCCCTTCGGAACACACTGTAAATCTTTGTAACTTCATGGCCAAATGGTAAACCGCAGTACCACATGACTCAATTCCCTTGAGATAGTCATGTTATTCCTGTCAGACTTTTCTTCCCTCATTCATCAGCTGGAGGCTTTCATCTCTTTTTAAAGTCATGGCCTTTCAAGTAGGGGTGAAATTACACCTGTCAGTAATAAATGGTCCCAGTACTCTCTATCATTCTGTCATTTCACAAAAGAAATTAAAAGGAAGCATAGCCTGTTCCATTTTTATTTAGCAACACTTTTGTTTTTCCTTTCTCTATAGTACTTTTAAATACCTTCCAGTTACATGATTGTTAAGAATATTTTTAAAATATCCACCTACATTGAGGAATGATATCGAAACATTGGGGATATTAGCTTCTATGTGCATTATACATTATATTCAGTAACTATATCAAACTTATTTGACAGAAAGATTTAGCTGTATACATAATCTACAGCGGCAATCTAAATGTGCCCCTTAGCACTCTTGTTCTGTTTGTTTTTTCTACATTACGCTCTGATAACTTTGTGGTTGCTTGTAATACCATACAGCAGGTGCACCTGGGCACCCACCATTTTATTTACATAGAGAACAAAGTTAATGTTTTATCAAATGCAGGCCACACCTGGGTTGAGACATTAGTAGGAAGTAGAGTTCAAATCAAAGTTGCAATTAGCCCTTAGCCTGATATTTGAACTCCATTGAGCAAACTCTTTTGAGTTCTCTTGAAAGTTTTGAGGACTTGGTCTCTTAACTCCCCATTAACCAAAGGATGAAAGCCAGAAGACTGAATACATTACCCATAATGCTAGTACTCACTATGATAGGTCTTGCTTTAATCAATGAAAATAACTGAATTGTGTCATTACTGCCCACACCATACACTGTCCCAGGCAGAGAATGCTTTAAAAACAAATGTATTTGTCTTGATATACCTGAGTGTGAGGGGAAAAGTTTTAATCAATGCCTCAAAACTGAACTAGAGGAAAAATGAATATTGTGTGAATTTCACAGATCACTTCTTAAGAAGCTTATGTACCTGTTTTATTCACCTTTAGGAGATAAAAAGCATCAAATTAAAAGAATTATGTACAATAGTTAAAAAAGAAAGACTAGCAGCCAAAGAGAAGAGAAAAGTAACAATGATGTGCTGGACATGTTCTCAGGCAGTTGCGTAGGCATTATCACATTTAATCCCTCAAACCCTACATGCGGCATGTTACTTATTTCACAAATAACTATGCTAAGGCATAGGACATATGGCAGGTAATTCCCCCAAGGCTAGGAAGTAGTAGAAGCCAGTGGTGGATGTTCACAGAGATGACATACGTCACCTATACAAGCTTATTTATTTGACATAGAGAAAGAGATTGAAGGAGAGAGACACAGAGAGAGAAAGTTCAAGCAGGGGGAGTGGCAGAGGGAGAGGGAGAAGCCCAATTTGGGACTCAATCCCAGGACCCCAGGAGCATAACCTGAGCTGAAGACAGATGCTTAACTGAGTGAGCCACCCAGGTGCCCCACCTATACAAGTTTAAATGTTGTCTAGGATATTTTTTGGAGCAAGAAGTAGAGAATTTATTTTAGGAAAATCCATAGAAATGGTTAAAATATACAGAGCTTTGAAGTTACTGACATCAGGTCTTTGCGGAAACTCTCATTTTCTAAAGATTAATACACATTATTTTATACATTTTTATTGTCCTTGCTTGAAACATTTATCTCTGAAACTGATGTCATACCTATGATGTCTTAAGTAAATTTAAATAATTCAGTTTTTTAACTCAATTTATAATAAGCCCAAATTACATTTTTTTTTCATTTTCTCTCTATTGTATATGTGTCACCTACATAATGTCAGGACAAATAATAGCACTTGTCCATCCCCCACCTGCTAAATTTCACCTGGCTTTTATGTTTTACTGATAGGCAGCAAAATATCCAGTATCTTACAGAAGCAACCTACAAATCACCTGCATGAGAATCATCCCTGTTACTTTTGTAGAAAGCTGAATTAGGTCATCAGGGATTGGGGCTTAGGAGCACAGTGTCTGAGAACAACTGCCTTTCACTTCCAACATCATTTCCCTTTGTACTTTAAGCTGATGGTGCTTTGCAGCTGACTGCATTTTATTTTTTTTTTTTTAAAGATTTTATTTATTTATTTGACACAGAGAGAGAGATTACAAGTAGGCAGAGAGGCAGGCAGAGAGACAGGGAGAGGAGGAAGCAGGCTCCCTGCTGAGCAGAGAGCCCGACATGGGCCTCGATCCCAGGACGCTGAGCTCATGACCTGAGCCGAAAGCAGAGGCTTTAACCTACTGAGCCACCCAGGCGCCCCTGACTGCATTTTATAGTCTATGTGCACCTGCAAAGACTAATGCTTGACCAAAACACTGTTGACGGAAACAAAAATGATGGGGAAAACCAAAGTCTGTCTTCAGTTTATAAATGATCATTGTTGGCTGTGCTCTTCCCTATACCTTTGCCACAGAAAAGCATGCAGGCACATGTTTGATTCATTCTCTCCAATTATTTTAAGTATCACAATTGTTCCCCAATTAATATGAAGCTGGGTTTTGTTCACTGATGCATGGGTCCCTGCCCTATCTGTTAAGTACGTTTGTAATTTGTGTTCAATTTTTCCTCTCTGTATGTATAACATACTGATTTACAAGTTAAATTCACCCCAAAGTCATGTTAATGTCAGTTTGTACTGAAATTATGCTATTCTTTCCATACTAATGGGGAGTTTTGATTAAAATTAACTGCTACTTTAGAATATTTTAAGTCTCAAGAGGTCATTCAAAACAAATGGAAAGTTGGTTCCTGACAAAAAGTGTCCTACGAGGTGCATTTGTGTGACTAATAATGATCCCAGTAGCTCTATATTTCATGGAGATGACAGATAGTCCATGCCAGTGGTGAGGCGCCGACTCTCAATGAAGGCACTTCTATTGTAAAGCAGAACTTGATGTAATAGACATCAAAGATATTTTAATTAGAGAAGATGGCTCTGATTTGATGTGGGTAATTGGGAAGAACTGGAGCAGGTCTTCTGCTGGAGAAGCATGTGGTCTATGTGTTCTTGGAAGTCTGGCTACACTACAGAAAGATTAGGAGGCAAGGTTAATATAGTTTGTTTAACAGAGAAATTAGTTGTGGATAATGCTTGTGTTTGTTTAAACTTGGAAAAGTAAATGCTGACAATTGCTGTAATGTGGCTCTTTTTAAATGTGCTTACAAATACTGAATTTCAATGAGTTAGTCCCGTTTACCAAAAATTTTATGAAAGCATTGCACACACATATTATTAGTGTTGTTTTAGGTCAAAATGTTTTGAAATGCCTTCTGATCAGAAGAGAAAAACATAATTTTCATGTCAATGTGCAGGATACAACTTTGTTGCATTTATACCAAAACCTTATCAGTGTAATTATAGTCCCAAATTTCCCATTTCCTTATTGACATATTTAAATGTTTATCAACTAATTTTATTTTAAAATAAATACCATGTTATAGTTTGGATTTTTTTAGTGGTAAAGAATATTAAAACTTCATTTGTATTTTAATAATATATTGAAAATCTCTGTATTTTTATTGCATTAACCCTTTCCTGTCCTCTGTATAGCCAGTAAATTTTTGCTAATACTGAGAATCAAAGCTCCTAATGTTTAGTAATATGAGAAAATTAGTTTACCAGACTTTGGGAACTCTGGTTTGAGCTTAGGGGACTGCAAACACAGTGCACAATTTAGAAATTACTGGCTATTTACTGGTCAAACATTGTTCGCTGGCTAGGTAAATAGTGATATGGAAACAAATTTGTACAAGTGCAAAGTAAATAACAATGTGTTTACTTTTTTCTAATATTTCCACCTATTTATAACAAAGTATAAAGTATAACAAAGTATTATGGTCTGCTGGAAGTCAAACTTTTTTACAAAGTAAAGTTTATGAATATTCTAATACCTCACTGCAATATGTCTATTTTGAAAGAGAAAACTGACACCACTGATTCCCCCTGAGGTGGGCATGCACCTTGAAACTTCTCGCAAAATAAATAAAATAAAAAACAAATTAAAAATAAAATAAAATAGAAACTTCTAGCAAAAATAGCTTAGAAGTAATCTGTATCTTCCATATTTCACTTGGCAACCTCTTCAAGACCGTTAGGACATGACTGGAAAAAACTACCATATTGCTGGTGGTCATGGAGTAGAGTAGGTTTAGCTGGGTGGGTTTAGCAGGGTGGCTATCTGGGCCCTTAATACCTTCTTCAAAACTTAGCACCATGGAGGTCACCCTCAACTCCATTTCTTCAGCTGTTAGGGAGCTGGTAATTAGCATTAATTATCCACTGCTTAGTTATTAACCCTCTCCAGGAAGGGGGAGCTAGGGCACCTGGGTGGCTCAGTGGGTTAAAGCCTCTGCTTTCGGCTCAGGTCATGATCTCAGCGTCCTGGGATCGAGGCCCGCATCAGGCTCTCTGCTCAGTGGGGAGCCTGCTTCCTCCTCTCTCTCTGCCTGCCTCTCTGCCTACTTGTGATCTCTCTCTCTGTGTCAAATAAATAAATAAAATTAAAAAAAAAGGAAGGGGGAGCTATTTCTTTTAACTGGTCAATGAACTTCACTTATCTCACTTCTTAAACTTGCATAAAATTATAAAAAAATGTATTGTTTCAAATCCTATTTCCATGTAAGTTTTGCTTGTGTGTCCTCCCAAGTAAACTGTAAATTTTCATCTGTGTATTTTGGGTGCCAAAGCTGAAATCAGACCAGAGTGGTCCTTCTTTGTGAGCCCAGGGCTTTTGGCAGTTCCCAGACATATAAAATAATGATGAAGGTTAAGGTTTAATTCTTGATTACATATGAAGCATCTCATGGTCATGGATGAAAGTCAACTCTGGAAGGAATAAGCTTTACTTTTTCTGGTCTTTGAAGAAAAAAAATTAAAAGGTAGGGTGAGGTATACTTCTTGGAATTAAGAAGTAAGAGGTATTGCATGAAGTCAAGCTTTTTTTACAGAAAAAAAAAATCATCCACAACATGTAAAAATCTTATCTCATGCCATATAAGTAAAGAGAGTGAAGAGTCTTTCTCAAATAGATACATGGCCCTTAAGGACAACCAAGTAAGTAATTTGATAATTATTCAATATAATTCTTTCATGATTGTGGTCAAGTTTTCCTATACTCAGAAGTTAACCATGATACGAAAAAAAGGTGAGGACCTCTACTATGTTAGAAAAAAAAGAGAGAGATATAAAAATAATTTAGAGGCAAAATGATATGAAGAAAATACCCATGAAGTCTTAGGAGATAAAATGGAAAGACAAATTTAAATCATACGAAAATAATTGAGGAAGCAGGAAGGGAGATCTACTTGAAGGCTCTTGCACCCAAGTCGGCCAGATGAACTTTCATTATTTCTGTG
This sequence comes from Ailurus styani, assembly GCA_002007465.1. NCBI lineage: Eukaryota > Metazoa > Chordata > Mammalia > Carnivora > Ailuridae > Ailurus > Ailurus styani. The sequence continues at coordinate 2,802,469 of LNAC01000155.1, read as the reverse complement.
GTTTTTATTACTAGTAAACAAAAAATGCATTAAATCAATTTTTCCCAATCCAATTGAGGATGAGATGGCTAGGAACAAGTGGATTTTTACTTAGGTGTCATAAGGATATACTATATTATAAATAAAACAGGCTATTAGTTAAATACTCAAAATAAATACCTTCTGATAGTAGAAGGAAATAAAATTTTAATTTAAAGCTCATGTGAAACCAACTTAAAATTATTTGTTAAAAAATAGAGGAAGTGTGACACATACATATGTAATATTTGTTACTCTTTTGGGTTCTTGGACCACCGATTCCAGTGTGTGTGTGTGTGTGTGTGTGTGTGTGTGTGTGTGTGTGTGTGTGTGTGTGTGTGTGTGTGTGTGTAGGCTTCCCCATACCAACAGGAAATTTTTGGATATCAGGAGAGTGTCCAAGAATTCAACTCAATTTTGACACTATCCAGAGATAGCATCAGATTCCACAGGCAAAGGGCTCAGTCCCACAGACTGCCCTCTACCTCAGATGCCAATCACAAACTCAGGTAATTACCCGTACTTCTGATGGGCTGACTTTAAATCAGTGGTTCCCATGACCCCATCCTTAGGTTCAGTTAATTTGCTAAAATGGCTCGTGGAACTCAGGAAAACCTATTTATTTGCTAGATTAGTGATTTCTTATAAAGGATAATAAAGAATACAAATCAACAACCAGATGAAGAGATACATACAGTGAAGTCCTGAACAAAGGGGCTTCTGTGCTCTGGGAGCTTGTGGCCTGGCATGGTAGCACCTGGAAGCATTCTGGTTTCTTGACCTGGAAGCTCTCAGAACCCTCTCCTTTTGGGTTTTTATGGAGGCATGATTGATTGAGTCATTGGCCATCGGTGATTGATTCAATCTCTAGCCTCTTTACCTCCCTGGAAATCTGGGGTGGAATTGAAAGTTCCAATCCTCTAGTCATGGTTGGTTCCTCAGGCAACCACCCACCATCCTTTGGTGCTTTCCAAAAGTTACTTTATTTATTTATTTTTAAAGATTTTATTTATTTGTTTGACAGAGAGAGATTACAAGTAGGCAGAGAGGCAGGCAGAGAAAGAAGAGGAAGCAGGCTCCCCGCAGAGCAGAGAGCCCGACGCGGGCCTCGATCCCAGGACCCTGAGATCATGACCTGAGCCGAAGGCAGAGGCTTTAACCCACTGAGCCACCCAGGCGCCCCCAAAAGTTACTTTATTAACATAAACCCAGTTATGGTGGAAAAGGGGCTTGTATGAATGACATGACATCCATTTCAGCTTTATGGCTTAGAAGCATTTTCAGGAACTGAGGATAGGTGACCAAATATTATGGTAAATGATGCTCCCATTACTTTTACAGGTCAGGAAATTCCAAGGCTTTGGGGAACTGTGAAGCAGGAACTGTGGGTGAAGACCAAATGCATAAGAGAAAGTTATTTTTGTCATCTGAATGACCAAATATATAATATTTCTTATAAATCACAATAACACAAATACTAAAGTGATCTTTGTTTACCTATCACTTTTTCAAGTCCTCCAAAAATCAGGGACAATTTTCAGCAGTTGAATGTTTTATTTTTTTGGAGGTAATTGGTTGACTTTTCTGAATATGTGAAAATACAAACTAAGATGTGAGGAAAAAAATTACTTCTACAGAATTAAAGTCCAGATAGAATTAGTTTACTCTCCAATTAAATATTTATGAAAGTTTCCCACTCCAGTTCAAAGTTTTTTTCTGATAAGTTAGGAAAGGATCACCTATCAAAACTCATGGAATTAAAATGCCACAAGGTGGCAGTGGCCCACTCAAAGGTGTCATCCTTTCAGAGGACACTGCAAGCCCTTTTTGGAGTTGACATTCTGTTACCTTCTTATAATTTTTGATAATGGAACTTCCTGCTTAAAAGACATGGGGTTTTCTGTATATATTTATTATTGAAAGGCATATAAATGACTCATTTCCATGACCTTTTTTATGCTCTGCAATTTTATAAGAAGGAAGAAAGAAACCAATGAGGAAAAAAGAACAACCATGTATTTATTACATATTATGCACCTCAGTGACCTAACTTGATGTTTTACATATATTATGTAACTAGAATGTAGTTAAATATTGAGTAGATATTTAATACTCTTGAAGGACTGAATACAATAGTATATTTTGCCTCATTTAAAAACGCAATGCAGGCATTTACTAAGCACCTACTAAAACTCTTACTTTCCAGCCTCCTATTACTGGCTGTTATGTTTTATTTGATCTTCCTATGTCAATCTGTCCACACATACATTTTATCTTTAGGCATATATTCCAGGGTGATTATATCTAATTATGTGATTTTGAATACCTCTTTCCTCATTGCAAGGGGCATACTGAGAGGATTTGTCATGTTGCCGTTAACTGTCCATTTTCACTGTGAAAATGATTAATCTTTAAGATTATTATTTTCAAATTTCCATAGGAACATATTGATATAATAATGAACAATGTCAACAACCATCAGAAGCATGGAGAGAATAACATAATACGGAGTTGTGGAAACAATTTTTATATGTGTGATGTTTACTTCATTGCATTTGTTCATACTTATGTCATTGTTACTGTTTTTTTATTGAATGCTATATATTTTCGAGTTACATTTATGAAAAGTGATGCAAAAAAAAGTGCTCCCATTAGTACATACATGACTGAACGCCTGAAGGCAGGGCACAGTGATTGAGGTGATGCAGTGAATTTATAAACAAGAATCTTTAGGGTTCAGGGCTTCCTATTCCCTTTACCTTTTGGTAAGAGCAGTAATACAATGTATAACTTTATTTAGGGATGGCTTATCAGTGGATGACTCCAGAGAAGAATGAAGAGAACAATTTGTTGAAAAGGGGGTGACTGTGGAGGTGCCACGGTTGTCATGGTGATGAAGGAGGTGTTGTTTCACTCTCAGCGATAGCAATGAAGATTTCTGAAAGGCTTTGTGATTGAGAGTTACTGATTTTCCCCAATGGTGTCCATATAACAGCTTGAAATGAACAAATCTTTCATTTGTATTTTGCACTTAGTGTTTGATCTATAGTTGAGTGAATTTAAGCCATGTTACTGTTACTTCAAGGTGATAGCTTGATTCCTGATGCTATCTTGATAAATTCAGGTTGGTCTCATTCTTCCATTGCTTGATTTAATTAGTTCTTCAAGGTCATGTTTAATCAACTTTATACTGACTGACTGAAAATCTCTCCTGTCTCTTTTGTCTCCTTATACCTGTTACCTACAGGAAGTGAGAGCCCTGGCTTTGGAATAAAGTAGGTCTGGTTCAAACTGTGGCCTAGCCATTTTCTGGCTGTGAGACTTAAGGCCATTTATCCTCTATAAACCTTATTTTCCTGGTCTATAAAATGAAAGAAACACTATCTGCCTTTGGGGTTTGTTGGTAATGAAAACGAAGTAGTACAAATATGCAAAGCATCTGGCCTACATGAATATTTAAATAAATTGAAGCTCCTATTTCTGTGACTGTTACTTTCAGGCCCTGCACCTTCTCAGCATCTCCATCCACTTCATCATCAGCGAGTGACCTTTAGCAAAGTCACTGACACCCTTTTCTACTGGTCTCCAGTGGGTATTCCCAAGGAAGTGCTTCCCTCCTTTAACTATTGCCTTAAATATTTGGTATATCATGAAAAATATTTCCAAGGATCCAGTTACAGTTCTGAAGCCACACTGAATTTTTTTCCAAGATGCTTTGAAACGTGTGCCATGAATGTTGCCACATGAAGATTACATCTTCCCTTTTCCCTAGGAGTGGGCTTGGACTACTGAATACCCCTTAAGTGAGTAGGTATATTATGAAAACTTAGAAAAGATTAAATATCATAATCATGAACAATTAATTTGGACTTACTGAATAAAAAACTCAATAGTTAAAGGCAAACATTGAGTATCCTGGAGTGAATGAGACAGATTTTCATTAGAAGATCTTAATGTCATTATGTGTTTACCAGTAATTAATACAACATGATAAATGCCTCAAATGAGGTGTGGATCAAGTGGTGGCGCATTCAGAAAAGGAAGTCATTTGGCCTCCTTTTTAGGGGAGTATGAATTTTTTAGGCCTTTGGGAGAGGTGGGGCTTCTGAGAAGAATGTGTCATGGAAACAGAAAATATTTCAGGTGGAGGAGCCAATAGGGAGAAAGATCTAGAGTTTTAGTGTGGAACATTGTGTTAAGAATATTGTGTCTGACAAAGAAGGCACTTAAGGTCAATATTACAAGCTAAGACTGTTGGAGGTAAGTTGGGGTCATATGGTGTAGGTCTGGAGTGTCAGCGCTGTGCTTAGAAATCAGATTCTTTCTGCTAACCTCAGGAAATAGTTGGATTCTTTAATGGAAAGTTCTGTCATGGTTATTTTTATTAGAATAATAATTTTCCTGGTTGTGGAAGATGAAAAATTGATAATGGGAGACTACTTGGGAGATTGTTGCAATAGTCCAGGTAAGAGAAGACCTAAGATAAACTAAAAAGGGGAGTAGCATGGAATAGAAGTACAGTAGTTCAGGTGTAATATGAACTATACAGCGAACTGCTGTTTTCCTCTTCAGATCAACACAGAATGATTTCCCCTGCCCTGGCCCTGCTATCTGGATTAGTCCTTCCTAGGTTGTGTTAGATGAAATAATACTGATCAACATTCTGTTTTGAATCTCAGTATGCCAGAATTTTCATTCTTAGATAACAGCACTTATGTGGGCATCTTTTCTACATTCATTCATTCATTCATTCATTACTATTAACTTCATTGGCCTTTATTATTTTCCTTAGCAGTATGTTTTTTTCTAAATAGCTTGCTATTTTAAAATAGCTTTTCTATCCCAATAGAAATCTATTTGGGATAACACAAAGAGTTCATGTTTAAAGCACCAACTCTGCTCCAAACAATAGCAGTGAGAGATGAAAATGAAGGAAATTGAAAAGATATACTGGCTAAAATCTATGGAAAGAACCTAGATGTCCATCAATAGATGAATGGATAAAGAAGATACACACACACACACACACACACACATATATGTATATATACACACACACACATACAATGTATACACACACACACGCATGCACACTCATGCATCAGAATATTATGCAGCCATCAAAAAGCGAAATCTTGCCATTTGCAATGACATGGTTGGAACTACAGCGTATTATGCTAAGGGAAATAAGTCAATCAGAGAAAGACAATTATCATATGATCTCTTTGATATGAGGAATTTGAGATGCAGAGTGGGGGGTCATGAGGGGTGGGGAGGGAAAAAATGAAACAAGATGGGATTGGGAAGGAGACAAACCATAAGAGACTCTTAATCTCGGGAAACAAACTGAGAGTTGCTGGAGAGGCAGGGAGAGGGATAGGGTGACTGGGTTATGGACATTGGGGAGGGTATGTGCTATGGTGAGTGCTATGAATTGTGTAAGACTAATGATTCACTGATCTGTACCCCTGAAGCAAATAATACATTATATGTTGATAAAATAATTAAGAACTTAAAACATATGCAGGCTAAAAAGTAAGATCAATATACCTATAAGTCAGAAATACAAAGTTTTGAGTGAGTCTAAAACTGCAGTCTGTTAGGGTCCAGTTACTGAGTCATATGGTCTAAAAAGCCTCTATGCAATACTTGAAACTAGAGAGCATGTGCTTATTTCTTTGTCTGAGATGGGAATAACTCTTACCTAATCCAGTTCCACTGAGAAAAAGTGGTTAGGATTATGATTATGAGCTTGGGACAATAGCTTCATAAGACACTGTAAACCAAAGTAGGTAAAAACACCAATACCTCCTTTTTTTAAATTTAAATTTAAAATTTTTTTTAAATTGGAAATGAGGCAAGTTGCCCATTAGTTTAGTGACTGAATCTATTATCACTGGTATCACCATAAAGAAAGAACTATTTTACGATTTCTTTGTGGACCTAACTCATTAGGAGATTTAGTAGAAGGAATTAAAATATAGAGGAAGGCTTTTAATTAGGAAGAGAGAGAAAAAGGAAGGGAGAGGGGATATGCCTTTGATTCAAATGAGCTTGCAAACCAAGATTCCAAGCTACATAAGCAAACTAATTATAAGAAACACAGCCAATAGACTAGGCAAATGTTCACAAGTATGCATACAAGATGAAATTAATTTTAGAGAATAGTTGGTAGTGATACTCATGAATAAAGAACAAAAGTTATGAAACAAAGGCAGAAAAACAAAAATAATTGGACATGAAAAGAACCAAGTGAAACTTTTGGAAATACAACTGTTTTTATTGAAATTAGTAAAACTGGGAATGGAATAAATTCTAGAGTGAGCATAGTCTAAGAGAAAATTAATGAATTGGGTGATAGAACTGAGGAACTTACCCAGAATGCAGCACAGACAAGGAGAGATGGGAGATATCAAGAAGCCTTTGGAAGTAGTTGTACACAATCAACATTTGTGTATGTTCCTGCTTATTTTGAGTTTGTGGCAGAGAGAAAGCAAACATTGACTAATATTAGAAGTAAGATAATTTCAAATTCAACTTCATGACTCTACATTTGTGAAAGTTGCATATGCCGAACTCATTTTAGCTGTTATCAGAAAAGCCCTGTCTTTAAAGATGTCTTAAAAGGAAAATTAACAACTCTAAATTTGTCTTCTTTATAAATTGGTAAGTAGCATGATTTTAGAAAGCCTAAGTTGAATGATGACTAAATAAGAGTGAAATCTTTAAATAAATTATTAAATGAATTTTTAAGAAATTTTACATTTTAGGATACTTTAGAAAAGACCTCAGTGGCAATTTCAATGTTCATATTATTTATATAACCATATTTTGTTCATTTCAAGGCAAATAAAAGACATGCAATTAGCAGAAAAAGCTCTAATAACCACCACGTCAGTAGATCTATAGTATAATTATGGTTGGCAATCATAATCCTGACTCTAAACACATTCCAAATTACACAATTTCTTAGGAAATTAAAAAAAAAAACACTGTTAATGATACAGTATGTTGAAATTTTGGGAATATTTTAGTGCAGTTGTAGAAGTACTTGATTTACTAAGATATATGATATACAAGAACAGTATATCACAACTATAAATCAGTCTATCTAAGGATTCTTTTTTTTTTAAGGATTTGCTTATAGATGTAACTTTTATAGTTTCTTCAAACCTTACAACTTTTAAAATAGTTTCCTTGGTACTGTATTGGAAAATATCAATTGTCCTCATATTTGGAAACTGAAATAGTTATTTTGCTTTTCCTCTTTTAAATCTTTAATTTTTTTCTGAGTTGGATAAACTTGTCAAAAATTCGAAATAACCCAGAGACCTTGAAAATGATTTTCATAAGGCCATGGGATTTATTTAAAGAACAAAGATACAGTGATGAAGTTTTCAGGATATATATTTCATTATTTAGTATATGGTATTTAAATTGTTTTTCATTATTTGTTATTGTTATAGATGGAAATTAATGATCCATCTATAAATAAGAAATATACTGATCATAGCTGCATGGTATTTTTATAAGTACTTAATTACTTAATTAATGTTAGATTTTCCATGAAATAGATGCCAAGATTAGGTAGACTTGTAAATTATTTTTTCTTACCCCAATATACTTAAGAGTTATGTTAACATATTACTTTAGCACAGACTGTTTTACAGATTATTTAGGTTGAAAGTAAGAACAGACCCTCACCAGTTCCCATTAATGACAGGAAGACACCTGTCTTCTGCTAAAGTATTAAAATATTAAACTTAGTCTGCTAAAATATTAAAATTAGAAAGCATGAAAGAAGTATTATCAGTTGTAGGGCTATTCATAAAGTATAGTTGCTTCCTGTATTAAAGTAGTCTTGTTTAAATTAATTATAAAATAACACTATTTTCACATCAATTGGCCATCTTTGATATGTTAAGTGATTATTATAGTCACTTGGATTATCTATTTAACTTTAATTTCAAAGTACAATAAAAGTATTAATTTTGTGGTTATTGAAAGTTGCCAGATTAGTAGATAAGAATAGTCAATTCTGTTCTTATTCTGTAATTCACTTTATATATTTGTTGGTACAGTTTTTAACATCTTTTAAATTTTTAAATTATCTATATGTTTATGTGTCTTTTAAATTGTTAAGTTACATGTATATTATTGGCTAATAAATTCTATAAATTTCATGAGGTTCATTACAAATACTTCAAATAGGGTGCCTGGGTGACTCAGCGGTTTAAAGCCTCTGCCTTCGGCTCAGGTCATGATCTCAGGGTCCTGGGATCGAGGCCCACATTGGGCTCTCTGCTCGGCAGGGAGCCTGCTTCCTCCTCTCTCTCTGCCTGCCTCTCTGCCTACTTGTGATCTCTCTCTCTGTCAAATAAATAAATAAAATCTTTAAAAAATAATAATAATAAAAAAAACAAATACTTCAAATAGATGTCCTCATAAATATGAAGCACGAACTATGAATTTAAGTATAGGGCTAGAATTTAGAAATCAGTAAAAATAATTTTTTTTTTTTTTTTTTTTTTTTTAGAGAGGGAGAGAGAGAATCTTAAGTGGGCTCCAGTGAAGAGCCCAATTCAGGGCTTGATCTCATAACCCCGAGATCATGACCTGAGCTGAAATCAAAAGTTGGACACAACCTACTGAGCCACCCAGGTGCCCCTAAAATTAAATATTAAAAAGAAAAATGTGAGATTGCTAGCTATCCACATTATTGTCTTTTAATAATTTGCTATTAAGCAAGCATCCTTTCCTTTATGTTCCTTGGTGCAATATAATCCCAGGAGCTTCGATGTTCAAGTATATATGTTTCATTTTGAAAATGAGGAAATACTTAAAGTTGCTTCTTCCAGTATTCAAATACTGTCATAATTCTGTCTGTATGAATGTATTGTTTTCCAGTTAGTCATAATTTTCTTTCAAAATTTTGCATAAATTTTCTTTCAAATTTTTTCTTTTTAATGCATTTCATCATGGGTTATGATTGCTCTAATTGTGTTAGCAGTAGTAAAAAGCATTTTGTTTTAGAATTAGAATTATTTGGACCATTTTCTCTATAGTTTCATGTTGTAGTTCATTTTTGTAAAAAAGTTATTTCATTACAACATAAATATTTTTCAATAAAAATCATTTTCTTGTATCAAAATTATTTTTAAAACAGTGTGGTTTTCTTTTTGCAAGGGCCAAGTATGCCTTAAGTTTTTAGTAAAACTTTATTATTTATTTCCACCTTTTCTAATATTAGTGTATTCACTCATTGATTCGATGAATGTACATTTATTCAGTATCTATTAAAGGCCTAGCAAGTTCTAGCTGCTAGTGATGAAATTCTGGACAGTAGCAACAAGTCTCCAGACATCATGGAATTAATGCTCCAGAGGAGAGATGGAAATTAAACAAGTGAACGAATGAATAAAATATAGTGATAACTGTAATACTTTGAAAGAAACAAGAGTCAAGACTAGTGGCTATGTGGGCAGACTAATTTATATATACTTATGAGAATATATACATTATCACTTTTCATACATATAATGAGAAATAAAATTGTTTTTTTATCAGAAGGTGCCTTTTTGGAAGTTTGCATAGATTCAACACTTAATCATAATAGAATTAAAAAAATCTATTTTCAAGTAAAGAAATTTAAATATTTCCTCAAATATCACTGATGAAAGTTTTTTACCCATTAATCTGATTTGTAAAAAAAAAAGAGAGAGCTTGAAAATTATCTACTTTATGAGTAATGTAATTTCAGTAAGCACAATCCATATCATGCTGAAAACTCATATGACAAATTGACAATTATATATGAGTGATTTTTACTTGCGATCACAATTAAGATATTATAAACATTTATTGAAAGTATGTATTTTAAACATCATTTTCTTCTATTTAAAACACCATTTTTTAAAGAAATTTTAAATGTCCACCTTAACACTATTCTTTTTCCTTAAAATTGAGAAACGTAAATCATATGCATTACATTATTAGACTTCTCTTTAACTTTTAAAATGTGAACATGACTACTTACCTTTTAAATTACAGTTTAAAATTACCATGTTAATTTTAATAAACCTTATGACTTGCTTTAATTTTCCATTCTTAGACACATTTTACTAGACTATACCATGGCTTTAAGGTTTTATATATGGCAAGATACTATCAGGAAATAACTTCCCTTTCTGAATTTTCTCTGTACCTAATTAAGATTACAACTGAACTGGACATTAAAATAATAAAATCTTGCTCCTTTGCTTTCTTCTGGATTTCACGGGGGAATAATTTATTTTTAACTGTAATGATTATATACTTTACTCAGAGAAAAAATTTGTAGAATAATACCAGTTATATTAGTGCATTTTATATGCAGTATATCCTGAAAATAATTAATCTTAAATACAGGGTTTTTTTCCTTCATGGCTTAATATTTTCCATCTTTAAACATTTTTAATCACATGGAGAACAGAATGAAAAAGCATGGAACTATTTAAACAAGAACATGAATATACATTCTTGCTCACTGAGAGGAAAACTCTTGAGACAAAACAACATAGTAAGAGTAGGGATCTAGGTGCTAGAGCTGGATGGAGCTCAGTTCACATCAGTTCTGTGGCCAATCTCAGGCAAATCACTTCATCTTCTTGGTCCTCCGTTTCCTCCTGTGTAAAATACAAAAGATACCTGCCTTAGAGTCTCATTTTCACTATATATATAGTGGCATATTTAAAAGAGTGTGCCTGCTTACTTTTTAAATACTGTGTTAATGTTAGCTATTATTTTTAACATTTCCCACTTAGCTGCTTAAAACATTGTACCTTGATTGCAATTATCATAAAGTAGTATGGTCTTAGAGCAGATAGGTTGACTATGTGTGACAAAGCACACTTTTTTATTTAGTAGGCTACTATAATTGAATCATCAAATTTTACTGAAAAGTACAACCAGATCAGATCTCCTAATCTGAACTTTCTAAAATTCTAAAAGCATTTAGGGATTTTTTTAGTTCTTTGAAGACAGCATTATGAACACCTACTATCATTTAATCATAGTTGTATTAAAGTTATGATTGACAGAGTTCCATTTAGTGAATGCCAGTTAAACTGGAATTGTGAAAATATGAAAGATGTAGGACACCCTTAATCTAACTTGAAATGAACAAAATGTGAATAGTGAAATACTATTAACATTATATATTCCACTGAGGTCATCGTAAATTATTTATTATGTTATCTTCTAAAGGAATTTAATGTATGAAATGATGAATTATACAAAATTATACTTTCCTTAATAGAGGCATCCTTAATCTAGCTTTTTAAAATTCTGTAATTCTTAGAATTATAAAATAGGGAGCGAATTTTGTGCAGGTTTATGGAAAATTTTTATGTATGACATTCTAGCTCATGTTGATGTTTAATACAAATAGAACTAAGCTGAAAACAGGCAAAATAGTGATTGTCATATACAGCTTTCCCCAGAAAGTAGATTTCATGAAACAGAACTACTCCATAGAGCATTGAGTCTAGAATGAAATCTTCGTACCATAAGTTAAAGATCTAGAATTTGCCTTTTCCTTCCCCCTTTTTCCTCCCTGCTACAAAAAAGCATCCTATAACTAATAACCATTTATACTTTTTTACTTTACTTAATTTTTATATAGCTAAAGTAAATAATACTCAAAGAAAATAGACTTACCTTTTAAAGTTTTGTCAAAATACAGCATTTTACTAAAAGCTAAGATAAATTCTCCAAAACAAAATTGATCACAAGGTTAATATGTTGGTGACTGCTATTTCTTCTATCCTCTGTGGCTTATTTTTTAAATTAATGAGAGAAATGTAAAGATATAACGAACAGTTTATTTCAGTATTTTACATGTTCATTTACATTTCCACAGCTGCCCTCAGATTCCTCTCATGTAATACAGCAGTAGTTTGCTAGAAAGCAGATGTTTGTGACTAATATTTCTGTTGAAAGTAGCATCAGGCATTCATTTGTCAGTTAGTAGTATTTGAACAACCATGGGCCCTCATTTATTCAACTTTACTACCTTAGGCAGCTGCAAAGAACTTAAAGATCTTAAATCTTCTGTTAAATATGACTCTAGGGATGATTGGGTAGTTTCACATTCTGATAGGAATAGAAATTATATATTTTGTGGAAGAAACTTCACCTAAATTCGCTAACACCCAAAGGAAATGTACTATGAAAAAAGCAACCCTTACCTGCCTTTCTGCTAGTTAATTGGAGTTCTGTATAATTACCAAAATGCCAAACCTTTTGAGTGCTACCTCAGTTGTCATGTACCGTGTTCACTAATATTTCTCAGAAGGTTCAGAAAATAAAGGACCACTCTTTTTCTGAAAGTTCACTCTCTTTTTCAGAGGTACAGACAGGAGTAAAGGAAGGCAAAAAAGAGGGTCTGCTTGTCTGGGCAGAATAGCTGCCTTAATCTTGACTGTTCAGATGATATCAGACTTCACAACCAGATCATCCGCAGACCCTTTCTTTTCAATATTAAAAGTTCAGCTGTGGATGAATGCAGCATTTCACTTATAACCACCCAGAAGTTTTATTGAGTGATTCTAAAAGTTCACTTTTCCAAGGAAAGCAAACAATAAAATGTTTTACAAAAGAGAATTTTTAACATTAGAAGCAGTTTATAAGCTTTAGCATTTAGCTTCTTAGCATTTGTTCACGAGTAGTCAAGGGCATGCTCAAGTAACTGTGGAAATATTAGGGTTTGATAACATTCACCTAGACCAAACATCTTCAAATTACAAATGCAAAAGCTCAAGACAAGTTAAGAGACATGCCCACAGTGACATAGTTTATGGAGAAGGTCGTTCTGAATCAACATATCTTGGCATCTTGTATTTATGATCTGTACACCACCACTTATAGAATAAGATAGAATAAGAGTTGTCAAACTATGGCCTCTGGGCCAAATCCAGCCTCCTGTTTGTTTTTGTAGATAAAGTTTTATTGGGGCATAGCCATGCTCATTCATTTACATATTGTCTGTGGCTGCTTGTGCACTAGATGGCAAAGCTGATTAATTGTAGGAAAGACTATATAGCTCACAAAATAGAAAATATATACTGTTTGGCTCATTACAGTAAATCTTGGTATAGAGAATTGAGGTATGAGGATATACTAGAAAAGAGAAAAGTTGAAGTTTTTAAAAAAAGTGTTGTTCAATGTGCCTTTCAAAGTAATAGTTTGAAACTTTCCTGTGAATCCCAATCAAAAATAAAGATTATGGCCATTCATGGATGCCATACAGACTGGTTCTGTCATAAATTACTTCTGTTCATTTTTTTAATGATCAAGAGTTATGTTTAATAAAGAATAAAATGTTAGTATGGCAGGTCAATAAAAAAGTATGGTAATGCTTTCTAAATTGTATTCCAATAAAATGGAGGGAAAATTAGAAAAACTTTAATTGTCAGCAAGTCATAAAGGATATACTGTACAGTAAAAAGAAGAAGTGATAGACATGTGTTTTCATTCTTGTGAAACTCTCTTATTTTGGAAAGAAATGGTTGTCAGTGCCTGTGCATTTCCTTGACAGATTATACCATGCTACACAATGGCAGCATTTGTCTTTGGTCTGTGGACCTAAGACATTCAGTATCGATGGGACCTATTTCAGTACAGGTAATAATAAGGTGGTCAGTCAAGCAACCAAAAGATCGAGTTTAAAGTTAAAATTAAAGAAGAATTCCCAGCACTATAGCATTTCATTTTATGTAAAGCTCTCCAGCAGCCAGACTCGTTTACTTGTCATTGGTCCCCAAATGAAAATACAAGTTTGACAGGAAAGATACAAATAAGTAAGGTAGTCTTACTCCATAGAAAAAGCTAAGAGAAACATTAGAACAAGCCATTAGATGACTTAAAAGATTAGCAAAAAGAGTAACTAATAAAAGCATATAATCTCAGTCATGTACTTTAGAAAACAACATGTCCAAGCAATAGTTCAACTAAAGGTCATGGTGCCTTACTTCCTAGTCTTCACTGGAGAGGCCGTGGTAAAAATGTCAGTACGATGTGTTTCTTTTGTCACACGTAGTTGACGATCTTAAAATATTTAATTTACATTATCATGGTTGATTTCTAGCAATAAAGACAATTCTTTTTTGATTTACTTTCAACTTGCCTTTAGCATTTGGATGGGAGGGAAGTTTTTAACTTTTGTAGTGTTTAGCGTTCAGGGAGATTCACCTCATCAAATCCTCTTGTGTTGATAGATGGGGAAACAGTCTCAGGGAGCCTCATTTCTGGAGTTATGCAACAGGTAGAAGCTTGGCTGGTAGGCTAGAAACAAGTGACTCCAGCCTCCTGTCATGGGCTCCTAGCATAGTACCTCACTAATTCTCCTACTTGGAGAACCTTGATTCAGTTTACTCATTGAGGTGTGACAGGAGTTAAGTTATGCTAAAAGGCTTACTATTGAATGTGTTTGTGTAGTCTAAGCTTTGAGGGCTATTTAGCCATCCCAGTTGGGTCTAGTCCCAGGTCCCCAGATGAGAATACAAGATTGACATGAAAGATACAAGTGAGTATGAGGTAGCTTTACTCTTATTTCAAACAAAAGGAGCTAGTTCTGACTAGAGTTCCTGGATCACCAAAACTATCACATTTCTTGATGTTCTTTTGTTTCCCCCTTATTTCCTCATAAATTTGAAGTCTAATAACAATGCCAGTGGTGGTCCTATATGGCTGCGTGCACCATCCTTTATGTTCAGTGAACATATTAAAGCACTCATTTTCTTTTTTTTTTTTTTAAAGATTTTATTTGTTTTGTTTGACACAGAGAGAGAGATTACAAGTAGGCAGAGAGGCAGGCAGAGACACAGGGAGAGGAGGAAGCAGGCTCCCCGCCGAGCAGAGAGCCCGATGCGGGCCTCGATCCCAGGATGCTGAGATCATGACCTGAGCCGAAAGCAGAGGCTTTAACCCACTGAGCCACCCAGGCGCCCAAAGCACTCATTTTCTATCAGGTTGTCTTCATCTGCTCAGGTTGTTATAACAAAATATCATAGAGTAGGTGGCTTAACCAACAGAAATTTATTTTCTCACATTTTTCTGGAGACTGAGAGCCTAAGATCAAGGTGCTGGCATGGAAAATATCTGGTATAGAATCTCTTCCAAACATTTAGATGGCCGTCTTCTCAATGTGCCTTCACATAGCAGAAAGAACAAGAGCAAGCTTTTTAGTTTTCTTTTGTATAAGGACACTAAACCCATCACCAGCCAGACCCCACCTCCAATATGACCAATCTAAACCTAATGAAATCCCAAAGATTCCCATCTCCAAATTTCAACACGAGTACTTAAGGCTTCAACATAAGCATTTTGGACAGACGCAATTCAGTCCATTGCTTGCCTATCCATCTAGGTTTACCTTTTTTCCTCTTAATAAGCCACCTGTTTTGTTCAGGTATATCTTCCTTGGTTAGATAATGTTATCTCAATCTCAGGGTTTAATACTGATTAGCCTGTGAAGATGGAGTAATACTCCAAGTGTTACCATTGCCATTGATTAATTTAGCAGCAGCCCCAAATTTGTCTTCATATAGTTTTCTTTATGGATTGCTGGGAAACATGTAGCTAAGTTTCAGGATTAGTCCTGGGAATTCCCAAATTTCCCAAAAGTGAACTCCAGTGGTGACACCAGATATCACCTATAGTACTCGCTATGTTTGTTTAAATGTAGTCTGTTTTTTCTCTGTGTCTATTTTCTGGTAAATTATTATTTTCCTCCCATGTGCCCATTACTTATATTCTGTGTCTCAGAGGGTTACTCAAGATTTATTAGTGCCCTCCTGTGTATAGAAAATGACAAGTTCTGCAGTTTATCATTGGGGAATATCGTCAATTACTTTCCTCTGCAAAATCCAGATGAAAATATTTTGCATTTCAGTGCAATTATTAAAGTGATATATAAACAAACATGCTATGTCCTTGAATTAAATTTTTCTGGGTAATTTTGTCACTAGAAGTATAAATTTTAATATCTGCTAAATATGGCATCAGATGAATTACATGAATTTGAATAATTTGAATAATTTTGTATTCAAATTATTTTGTATTATTTTGTATTATTTTGCAAGACTTCTTTTTTTGGGGTCAGAGCATATTTTTACAATGAAATCTTTGTATCTAGGGAAGTATACTATAATTATGATATAATATCTATCACTTAAGTCATTTTTGTGAAGTTTATATTCATTATAGCACATTTAGCTATATAAAATAAAGTTCCTTTTTTCTTTTTTTTCTTTTTATTATTGAAGTATAGTTGACATACAATGATATATTAGTTTCAGGTGTACAACATAGTGATTTGACAAATCTATACATTACTCAGTGCTCACCAATATGTGTAGTCACTAACTAGTTTCTCTTATAAATCTAATTTCAAAACTGTATTTCTCTGGAGATTTTACAACATTTTATCTGTTGATCACCTTAAATTAGTAGCTTTTAAAATTAAGTATATAGTCTATGCAAGGTATTGTTCTAGGTGCTATACAGAATTTAATCATGAATAAGAAATCTACCTGCAGCTTACATTTTATGCAAGAGTACAAATGATTTTAACAAGAAAGCCAAGAGATAGCATCACATGGATATGAGCTAAAAGAACATTGTATGACCACACAGTGGAAGATATCACATATCATTGAGCTGAACAGAGAAGAAGTACCAGAAGAGATAGGCAAATGGGATAGGGAGAATCTGTTTAAGCTGAAATCAAGCAAAGCACAATTAGATAAGTACTTAATGAAGGGGTCATTCAGGGTTAAGAGGAACCTGTAAAATCAATGATACTGCCGGATTAAAGCATTATTTACTTCAGGAAAAAGAGTTGGTTCAGTTTCATGGACATTTAAGGGTAAGTATATGAAGTTAATGAAGGGGGATTGTTCTCCATTTTATAGGGCCATTTGTATTTAACCTGTTTCTTTTAGGGCTTTGAAAAAATTGGTAAATTATAATTTATCAATCTTAATCTTCTGTTTAGGAGAGATTAGCCTGTTAGCAATGTAAAGAATAATTTGAGCTATGGAAGGTAGAGGTCAAGGGATCCAGCTGGAAGCGCTATGGTAAACACAAAACCTTTTAAGAGTTAACAGCTGACTAAATTTGGACTTAAGTACTGTTCTGAAGAATCTAGTTGGCTAGGGAAATAAATGGTGGCATTTACTAATTGAACTAGGAAAGGAGAAATGTTGATTTATGAGAGAAGATAATTCTGTTCAGGCATTTCACAAATTAATAGGAACTCAAGGTTCATGGTGTGAAAATTAGCAGTATTTACCTTGATAATTCAGTGAAAAGTTAATAGTTTTGTCAGCATTCTGTAGATCTGGTATGTGGTGTACTATATGTTAGACACTACTTTTAACTGCTGGGATATTAAGCAGTTAACAAAACAGACAAAAACAGAAACCCTCCCCTCATGGAGTTTACGTTTCAGTGGTGGCAAAACAGCAAAGGACACGGAGTGAACTAGGAGGAAAATTCCAAAGCGATGCTAAACTGAAGTAGAAGTAAAGGAATTTTTTAAAGAAGGAGAACATGACCTACTGGGCCAAATGCTGTTGGTGGATTAAGAGGAAGACACACAGTCATTAGATTGGACAAGATGGAAGTTGTTAGTGACTTTGTTAATAACTGTTTTAGAGGAGGTGTGGTAAGAAGCCTGAGTCAGGTGGGGTCAAGAAAAAAAGAAGGTGGAATGAATGTAGACAACTATTCCATTTGTTAAAGGAGTTTGCTATAAAGGAGAGTAGAGAAATAGGCGAGTGGTAGAGGGGAAAAGAAGTCCCAGGGTTGTTGGCTTCTCTGTCTTGAAGTGGGTGACATTGTAGGATATTTAAATGTTGATGGAAAAATCCACTAGTGAAGGAAAAGTGATGATAGAGTAAGTAAAGGGAAGAATTGTAGAGTAATGTCTTTGAGTAGATGAGAGGCAATGGCATCAAGCATACAATGGCAAAAAGCATGTAAGTTGGACAGTCTTCTCTTGGATAGGAATATGGATGATTTATCCTGTATGATAAGGAGGGAGCAGTGTTCTGGAGTCTAAATGAAGGGATTGATAGATTTGAATGGAGAAACTTGTAGAAATTCTGTTTCTACTGGTTTGGTCCCCCTTCACTCCAGAAAAATAAGAATCAAGGAAATGAGCAGAGAATGAGGAGCTATTTATGTAACTTCCATCAATAATCAGGAAAACATTTCATTATAGATTTAAAAGAAAAAAGAAACCAGAATAATTTCATGTTACAATGTAATATATTTTTGAAAGATACTTGTAACATTGGACAGCATGGGGTTCTTCAGTATCTGTGTGAAATACTGATTTTTGCATCATGTGAATTCTAAGATAAAGTTTCAGTATCTCTGATGTCCATCAACAGGGAATGATTGAGTACATGATGGTACATCTACACTGAGGAATATTGTGTAGCCATTAGAAAATAAATTGAAGTTAGATCTGTAGCTATAATACTGGAAGGATTTCCAATACATCTTTGTCAAGTGAGAAAAGTCCATTACAGGCTAATGTGCTCATTGTGATCCCAGATTTTATAAAAACAAACAAAATGTGTATCTTGTTTGTATTTTTGCATATCCTTTTACTACTATGAATAAACAATGAAAGAAGATACACAGTAGGCTTATTAGTATTAGTTGCCTTTTGTGGGGGCTGAGAATTAAAGGTTGATGGAGGGATTAACAGGTTTATGTTTAGAGATCTCACCTTTCACTGGTGATATAATGAACAAATATATAGTAAAAATATTTTTAATTAAAAACTAACAGAAAACAGGTTTACAGACTCTGCACATCATTTAATATCCTCTTTCAGTAACATACCCAACATTAAAAACCAGGCTTAACAATTCCATTTTATGGTTCTTTTCATTAAAAAAATCTCTTGACTTTTTGCATATTTGGGACTTTTCATCCTACTATCCTATTTTCTTCTTTCTACATCCCCATGGAGTTACAGATCAGTTGGTAAGTGGGGTGAAGGAGACAATAATAAGTATTTGTCTAAGTGTTCTATGATGGCTAATTCAGAGGAGCAGAATGTTTAGGGAATGCCAACTTCTGTTCTTTGAGTAGCTTTTGCACCCTATTTGGAAGGATTTTATGCCAGAGGCAGCTGTTGGCCCTGTAATGGGTCAGTGTGTGATGCTGGGCCTGTTGCCTAATCTCATAGGGCAATATTTCTTATGCTTCAGTATGAAATGAAATAATTTTTAAATGTCTAATTCATAGAAAAAATGTGAGCCAAAAAATGATAATAGATGCAGAAATATTTTTATCTTCTCTCTTAATGGTCTTTTCATCAGTGTTTGTCACTTTTAATCAAGCCCTCCTTTTTATAAGGTGATGTAACACTTTCCCATAGAAATCTTACCCGCATTTATGTCTTCCAGCTCAGACTTCCTCCCTGAGTTCAGGACTGTGTCACAGATCCTCTTCATTAGATCAAGACACTTCAAACTTGACATTGTTCAAGGTGAACTCCCCATCTTTCCCATCATTATTCTCTAATGTTTGCCATCAGTGAATTTATAAATCTTCATAGTTCTTGTAATTGGAACAGAGAGGTGGAAGAGAGGACCAGAGAGATAGTTATCATTCATCCAGTTGTGAAGATGTATTTCAACAGCTAGCAAAGAAGTGAGGCTGGCAGTCCAACAACCCATGAAGTACTTCATTCTGCCAGGAGCCCTGAGAATGATCTCAGAAGCCAATACTCCTCCAGTGAGCCTTCAGAAAGTCTGATAGTTACGATCTTTGATCGACCTTGATTTTGCCTGTTTTCTTACAGACAGTACTAGATTCCTATTGTTGCTATAACAAATTACCACAAACTTCATGATTTAAAACAACACAAATTTATTATCCTAAGATTCTGGAGGTCAGAGGTCTAAAACACTGGGATAAAATGCACATGTTGGCAGGACCATATTCCTTCTGGAGGTTTGAGGAAAGAATTTGTTTCTTTGCTATCTCTAGCTACTGGGGGCCACCTGCTTTCTTTGGCTTTTGATCCCTCTAGCAGTGTTGGGCTGGGTCTCCCTCAAGCTGCCATTTTTGGGATTTTTGGGGTCCCCCTGTTATGTATCTCTCCTCAGCTTATAAGGACCCTTCTGATTACACTAGGTCCATCCAGGTAATCCAGGAAAATCTTCCCAAATCAGAGTCAGCTGACTGGCAAACTTAATTCCATCCATATTCTGAATCCCCCCTTGTCATATAACCAGCATCTTCTCAGGTTCTAGAGATTCGGATAGAAACATCTTTGGGAGCCACCATTCTGCCTAACACATGAATTTACCTGAGACATTGTATGCAAATTATAGCTATCCCCGCAAACACACAAACACACACATAACAAAGGGAGATTAGAGTTGCGGTGTCAAATATTTAAAAAGTAACTGGAAAGCCAGGATGGGAGAGCAGCTATGGTGTGAATAGCATGAGTGGCCATGGAGTCAGGGATATCCCTTCCTCTGATGTGTTCTTAGGTGTTCCAATAAAATCACACCTGTATGATAAGTTTATAAGAACTTATGAGTTTGGAAACACAGTAGGCTAAGAGAATAAAACAAATTGGCCACGGAAAGTAATTAATGCTTATCCCTTCCCTTATGTCTAGGCTGTTTGTGATAGTGAATCTCCTGATGCCACACCTGTTCAGTGTAGCTCGAGCTATGCAGCTGGAAAGCAGTCCATAGCAGAGTGGCACTGGACACCAGCCCAAATCCCACTTGTAATAAACTGTTTTTCTTGGGCAAATTATAACTTGCATCCCCATCTAGAAAATGAAAAATTTTCATCCACCTCCAAACCCTATAATTTGTATGGTCAATTTAGCCCAAAATTATAATGCCAGGACAAAATTCCCTCTATATTATAGAGGTAGCCTGGCTTTTATTTTACCTTGAAGATAGATGAAATATTATTATTCAAGTAGATGATGGCGTGAACATCAAGAGCAAGAGGTTTGACTTTATATAATGCAAGTAACTGCCTAGATTTATAGCTGGTTTAAAGTAATACTATATTCAGAAGCTGAATGAATTAGTTTTTAAAGGAGCTCCCCTTGGAGCAGTTAGTTGGGAAAATAGCTAAAGGACTTAGAACTTAGGATGTTTGGGTTGCATGCCATCTCAATTTTGGGGTGAAAATAACTAGGGAAAAAAGAAGAGCTAACAGCTCTCTGGGTAGTTGGAATGCCTTCCCATCACTTGGATTACTTTTGAGGCGGGGAAGAGGTATGTGATTGCTGTCATATGAGGCTCTTTTTCTTGGTATGTTTTTAAAGGCCTTCATGACTTGGAAGGTCAAGTGCCAACTGTACCTTTTCTTAAACCAAAGCAAGTAAAAATGAGGCAAGTGCTTGGTAGACATTATCTGCAAAGAATTTTTGTTTAAAACCTGTGTTTTCACTGTAACTGAATTGCTCTTAGTTGAAATATTTAAAATTTAGCGTGATCCCCCAACATGTGGTTCTTTCCACTCTTAAGCCTCTAGGACTTTGCTTTTTAATATACTTGTCACCAAAAAAGCAGCCTCCTTTCCTAAATGTGGTAGTATCTTTGAACCATAAGTTAATGAAATGGATGATTTTAACTGCCAAACCACAACAGTGCCTCCAATGTCTGTAATCTTGCTTTGAGCTGGCCCAAATGCATGTGTTCTACATCTGTATTAGAGAATTTAGCCTTGACATTCCTTAGTCCCATGCAATATTTGTTGAATAAAAGAAAAAGAATGAGCAGACATGCTTCACCCAGATGTAATATTTAGTCAGCCTGGAAATTCTTTCACCATACCCCTGGCTTTACTGTCACAAAAAAGTATGGAACCAGCGCCTGCCTCCTGTATCCAATTTAAATTGACGATTGCTGGTGACTTATTATCCTGACTTTTAATCGGCTAATTACAGTAGATCTACTGTGAACAAGAGTGCTGCAATTTATTCCATAGAAGCTTTATTCTCGGTTTCATGTCTACACAGTCTGTGTTTAATTACTTATCTCCTGCGTGAGCTCCTTTAATTTCGAGTGTCTCTAAAAGATTAGAAAAAAAGGAATCCAAATAATTTTTAAAGTTTTATAAGAAAAACAAGGTCATGTGTCACTACTTTATTGTATTCATTTTTTGAAAATGATATGTAATGATTTTGACTGGTGATAGTCACCATCTCCTGCCAATCATAGACACCAGACAACATGAGAACTCTTGATATTGTTTTTGTCCTTCTTTCCACCCTCCCCTTTCTCGTTCATCCTGCCCCTTCTCTCCTTCCTCTTCCCTTTTTTCTTTTCCCTTCCAAACTCTAAGCCATATTTAGTTGTGCTAATAAAGTAATGTAAATACAAAATGGATTAATACATTTTTCAGTTTCATAATGTATTCTCCAATCTGACACTATGGTTGTAAAACATAAGAGTGAAAAAAATATGAAACTGGATTTCAATTAGGTTTTCCCATTCTTTTAATCTATAAGCATTTCTACAGCACTGGAAAATAAAGTGTAAGAGTATAGTTTGCAGCTCAAGTGTATGAACAGTTCTCCTTAAAATAACATTTGCAAAGGAATAAATATCACAGAGAGCATCTGGGCACATGCTACACTTAATGCTTTTGACCAGAGAGCGATGGTCTTCACATGCTAAGGGTTTGCCAAGGCTCTACAAACATTCCTTAATATATAATTCAAAATACTCTTATATGTGTTGCAAAACATTTCATGTCCACCAGTTTATCACCTAATGCAGATAGGTATGTGTTTTGCAGACCATGCGATAAACTGTCTCTTTCCATCACTGTGCATATGGCTCATCTGAACAATTTTTTTAATCAAATGGACTACGGTGTCTTTGCGCTGGTCATGTTAGAAAGAAAGACTCATTTCTGTGCATGTTCCCTCATGTAAAATGGTGGAAGCAAAAGAACTGTTGAATCCGAAGTTGACTGTTCACGTTTCATAAAGCACAATATGTATAGGTGTACATACATTAATGTATAAGTATATACATGTATACATACACATAAAGTATATACATAAATGTGTGTCTATAAATTGAGAAGTAGATATAGTATAGAGAGTCCTCAAACATTTGTATTGTTAGAAATGTGTGAACAAAAATTTAGAGACTGCTACTCAAAAGTATAAGTTCAGGAAAAGGAATGGATCTTTTCATTGGTGTGCTTCTAGAATATGCAGTTTATTGCATGTTTTGGGAGTCAGATATCAAATTAATTAATGATAACTTCACCTCACTTGCACAGAGCTCAAATACATCCCAGACAAGTCTTAGACGTGTCTATTTGGTGTATGCTCTTGTCTTTGTAGTCTAACAATATCAACTAATATTTTTTTATTTGAGAGAGAGAGAGCATGCACAAGGAGGGGAGGGGCAGAGGGAAAGGGAGAGAGAGAGAGAAGACAAAGTTACTGTTACATTAAATTTAGTGTTTAATTGTTCATGTAATTGAATTTATTGTTATCTAAGGAGATAAAATATGGGAGCAAAAGGAAAAGTTTCAAAGAAAAGTAAATTAAATGCTTTGGAAAGTTTTGGTTGAAATCACAATTAAATTAGGTATAGGAAAACCAGTTGTAAATTATTGGAAAAAAGTCATAAAAATCTAGATGATTTTCATGTGCAAGTTGCTTATATTTTAGATATTTTTAAATTCCTGCTCTGTCTTAAAGAAATTAATACTAGACATAGATGATGTATTGGAGTAGTTTGTGTAAGAAAGATTATAAGAAGCTCAAAGGAGCAGTCACTTACATAGAAAGGACTTAACCCACAGTTTAAAAATGGCAACTATGTGAGCTTTTGTAGGTTTTACTTAAAAAATTAAGTTAAATTTGTAACCTTTCATAAGCTTCTCCTTAACTGTTCTTTTGACAGAGTCTAACTATATCTGTTAAGAGGACAGCTACTGTAATTCACAGAAACATTGACTCGAAGGAGCACATGCACCCCATTGTTTATAGCAGCATTATCAACAACAGCCAAATTATGGAAAGAGCTCACATGTCCATCCGCTGATGAATGGATAAAGAAGACGTGGTACACACACACACACACACACACACACACACACACACACACACACACAGGAATATTACTCAACCATAAAAAATTAAATCTTGCCATTTGCAATGATGCGGATGGAGCTAGAGTGTATTATGCGAAGTAAAATAGTCAGTCATAGAAAAACAAATACCATATGATTTCATTCATATGTGGAATTTAAGAATTGAAACTGATGAACATAGAGGAAGGGGAAAAAAAGAGGGAAGCAAACCCTAAGAGATTCTGAACTACAGAGAACAAAAGGAAGGTTGATGGAGGGAGGTGGGAGGGGAGTGGGCTAGACGGGGGATGGGTATTAAGGAGTGTACTTATTGTGATGAGCACTGGGTGTTACATGTAAGTGATACTAAATTCTACTCCTGCAATTAGTATTATCCTATATGTTAACTAGAATTTTTTTAAAAAGTTGGAAAAAAATTAAAATAAAAAAATGACATCTACTATAATTCAACTTTGACATTTCCTTCCATTCCTCTTTTATGCATCGGCAGCATAGTAATTGAAAGATTTTGAGACTGACAGACAAGGTGTTAAAAATCTGTTAACATTTGCAACTTAATTGTGTGAGCCATGATGTTTTGATATTGTATAACCTAAAGAAAATTCAGAAATAAGTGGAAAAGTACAGCTAATATACATGAAAATAAATGTTACTCAGATTTTCTACTTTCAAATTCTCAGGGGGCACCTGGGCGGCTCAGTTGGTTAAGCAACTGCCTTCAGCTTGGCTCATGATCCCAGGGTCCTGCATCGGGCTCTTTGTTCAGCTGGGAGTCTGCTTCTCCTCTCCCTCTGCCTGCCACCCCTCTGTGCTTGTGCTGGTGCACTCTCTTTCTGTCAAATAAATAAATAAAATCTTTAAAAAATTCTCAAAATATTTTCATTGTTTTCACCAATTAACTACAAAATAAGTAAAGATCATAAATGCAAACCTAAGCAAGAAAGTCTAAAGCACATCTTAATATATTGGGAGATCTATGTAAATTTTCATCTGGAAAGTGTTTATCAAAAGATGTTTCAAATGCTGTATTTTAGATGTGTAAAAGTGATTCTGATGAGTCTGAGCTTTCAAGAAATAAGAATAAGGACAATGCCACATTAACACAACAAAATCAGTGGATGATAAGCTTACTTCCCACTAAGGGGATGAAGGAAACTTCTAGCAAGTGTGGTTTAAACACAGCTGCAAAAAATAAATATAAATAAACAAACAAATAAGCAGTTTTCTGACAAATAACTAGAGGGGAAGGTAATTATGGAGAGGAAACTGGACCAGCAAAAGGCAATAGAAGAGGAGCAGAAAATATTTCTGGAGAAGGGAAGGAGCTCTCGGTTCTGCAGTGAAGTGAGGAAGGGAGCTCCTGAGGCTTCAAGGTATTGGAACTTTTAAGTAAGTCGACTTACTTGAGCCACTGATATTGCCTGAGTCTGAAATGGAACATCTGTTAAGATGAGTATAAAATTTTATGAGAGAAACTGTGAGAAACAATAATTCTCCTTGTAGAGAAGCTTCTTCATAGAGAAAATGACATTTCATTTGGATGCTTACAGGGCATTGTTTGAAGAAGGGAGAGACAAGGGGCAGACACATCACTACTGAAGTAGAGCAATGTAAAATAATTTATGAACATAGTGAAACATTTTCCTTTCTCTTAATGGTAATCACTGTTGATTTTTAAAAATAAATTTCAAGTTGGTGGAATATAAATTAAGAAAATTTCATTTCCTTCTACTTTATTGTTCCTTTTTTGCTTATATTCAGAAATGCCACCATTAAGTTAGTATCTTGGAAGCATTTGACTAATGTAAAGTGAAAAATTAATTTAAAAAGTTTCTAGATCAAAACTGAATCATTATTCCTAAATAAAATGGAAGGGAAGATAAAGATAAAATTTTACTGTGTAGAGAAATGAATGTTTGTTCAAATTGTATTTTTATTAGAAGGCCACTAAAATTAGATTTTTAAATGTTTTGAAAGATTCCTAATTATTGTCATATGGTTCAGTTTCATGTACATTTAAGAAAAATGTCTTCAGGCATTAAGGAGTTTCCTTCTATAAATCATTGAAGAATGTTTCTTACAAAATGGACTTTGAGTTTTATATATGAGAAATAGGGAAAAGTAGTATAATTGTATCTCTTTTTAAGTGCTATACTGGCTTTCATGGAGAGGTTAGCTTGTAAATAAGCAAAATTGCAACAAAATAGCTTCATAGTACAGAATTGCCTTATATAATGCATATGGTATGAGGTGATATGACTATTTTTCATATCTGTAATAATTTTAAAGTATGTTGGGAAGGGTGATATTTGCAAGAATTTGCAGAATACATAGCATGCATATATTAAGAGCTATGATTTTTGTGTATTAGGATACTTATTTTTAAAATAACAATTTTAAATTAATGCTTAAAGAATAAATATTTTAGAAACATCAGTAAGAAAAAAATTACTTGTAATTTACCATCCCCCAAAATACTTTATAAAATATACCTTATCTGTATACATAAAACTATATAAATTGTTTTAAATTTTTTTCTTTTAAAATTACATTAATACATCATTTTTAACCTTCACTTCTTTACTTAGCATGCCATATCCCTTTTTCATCTTTTTTAAAAAAGATTTTATTTATTTGTCAGAGAGAGAGAGGCACAAGCAGGGGGAGCAGCAGACAGAGGGAGAAGCAGGCTCCCCACTGAGCAGGAAGCCAGATGTGGGACTCAATCCCAGGACCCCAGGATCATCACCTGAGCTGAAGGCAGGTGATTAACTGACTGAGCCAACCAGGTGTCCCTATCATCTTTTTTTTTAAAAAAAGATTTTATTTATTTATTTGAGAGAGAGCAAGAGCACACAAGCAGGGGAGGGAGGATGCTGGAGAAGGGGCAGAGGGAGAGGGAGAAGGAGACTCCCCGCTAAGCAGGGAGCCCAACTCAGGGCTCGATCCCAGGACCCTGAGATCACAACCTGAGCCAAAGGCAGACACTTAACTGACAGACATCCAGGGGCCTCTCTCTTTATTACCTTTTAATATTCTAAATGATTTTTCAAGAATGCGATCTTAATGGCTTATGCAAATGTTATCAGATTGATGTGTCATATTTTATTCAGTCAGTCATCTGTTGTTGGTATTTGCACCATTCAGATTGTCTCTAATAATAATCGTAGTTGTGAATTGCCTGAGATCTAGCCATTTGTGCCGAGTCTTAAGAGACAGGAACGTAAGCAGTAAGCATCTTCAGGCTTTTGATTCATAGTATGTAATAGCTATCCAATTTGTATAACTACTTTCTCTAAACTCTCTCATTCTGGGTACTGTCTCTGTTTCATTTTGTGTTTGTTATTTTTTTTTAATTTTTGTAGTTTTCTACTTAAAAATAATTTCTTTGCTATTGAACATACTTTACATTTATCGGCTATTTGTGTTTGTGTGTGTGCGAATTACACACCTATGTACTTTTCTGCAAACTTATATGGATGCTTGTGTAATTTAGGTTGTAAGTATTTTTCCCTTGTCCTTTTGTTTAGATATTTTCTTCCTGGCATTTTTGAAATGCAGATATTTATAATCTGATGAGTCTTATCTAAGAATCTCACTTCTCTGTCTCTGCTGTTAGGTACATGTAACATGTGCTTATGTGTGTGGGGCAGTAGGTCTGTGTGTGTGCACGTGCACTTGTGGTGTGGGTGGTAGTAAATGGACATATATTAGGGAAGAGCATTCAGGTAAATTTTGAAATATTAATCCACTACATATTATTCAGTTTCATTAAGGATAAAGTCAAAGAGCCTATGTAAATAGCCCATGTATTTATGAATTTGAGGAGTCACTTGAGTTGCAAGGTTGAGCCTTAAAAGTACTGTGGGGGTTAATGAATTCTGTCTAAAAGTAATGTTTTACTTTTACAATCAGAAACCAGGATGAACGCTACTCAAAATCAATGTACTTGGGTGGTTTTGAAAATACAGAAGACAGAATTCCTAGGAAGATAAAAACTACATTAATGCTAGAAGATAAAAACCAGTGCTATGACTGAGTCTCTCAAAACACTCAAGACAAATTAGGCTGTGATTGTCACAACAGCATTTTTATCTGATGAGACCTTAAAGCTGACTACAGGGCTGCCAATAAATGTTTCCCATTAGAAGTGATACTATACATTTTACATGATGAAATACTGTTGTTAGTCGATGTAAGACTTCAGCGAGGCCAAAAATATTTCATCAAGTGGATTCTCTGCATGGGGTAAAATTTCACCAAGTATAAAAATTTTATGAGCAATATTTTATGAAATATGTATTTAGATATTTGGCCAAACTATAGAGAAAAGCAAGAAATTAAGAACATAAATTTCAGGTTCATAGTTCCCTCTGGGAGAGAGGGAATGGGATGTGATCAGGGTAAATAGGGGGCCGCAATGGCACTGAGAATGTTTAAATTGGTGGCAGTTACACAGGTGGGTTTTTTTAATTATTCTTTATATATGTTATAGACAGGCTTTGTTTGAATAAGATATTAAAATATTTTACTACATAATTAAAAAAATCATGAAGATATTTTAAATGAATGCAATAATGGTACAGTACTTAGTGGATGTGTCCTGTGTGCCAGGCACTCCCCTCACATCTGGCCCCACTCTCCCCATCATGTTCCCACACGTAATAACCTCCTACCCAACTTGTGTCTCGGTTCTGCCTCTGGTCCTCCCTTACTCCTCTTTGGTGAACGTCACCCTTATTTGGCCCTCCAGAGTCTTCTTTGCAGAAATACTCTGGGTAAGTTCTCTCCAAGCAGCATACAAATGAATTTGAGGTTCTAAACCTGACTCACTTCCAGTTTCCTCACCTTA
The DNA here is from genome assembly GCA_002007465.1 of Ailurus styani. Taxonomy (NCBI): domain Eukaryota; kingdom Metazoa; phylum Chordata; class Mammalia; order Carnivora; family Ailuridae; genus Ailurus; species Ailurus styani. The sequence continues at coordinate 2,773,440 of LNAC01000155.1, read as the reverse complement.
CCTGTGCCCTATTGCCATAGAAGCTCAGATTCATGCCACCATGTTTTCCAAATGGAGAATCAGTGAGTCTAAAAAATCAACATATGAAAGTTGTTAATATAAGACACAGAACGTCTTCCCTCCTTGTTTCATATTACCATAGCCTTCAGAGACAAATGTCCCATGCCTTTGCTGTCTTCTTAAAACTCTTGAGATGATGTTTAATTTTTACCCCAACCTCTTTCCTCAGCTTCACACCTCTCCATTCAGCTGCATACTCTACTTGTGTATCAAACATATATAAAAACTGAATGAATAATTTTCCCACTTGCCCCAAATGTCCTCTTCCTGTGCTGTCTTGATGAATTGCAGGGCTACTGCTAAGTGGTACAGGTAAGACCCATAGGAGGTATCCTGAAAATCCTCCTCTCTGTCTCCAGTGACTACATCTTTATCATCTGTTTCCTTTTCTCTTTCGTTCTCATTGCTGTAGTTTAGGGCTTCATTTTTATTCAGCTAGATTGTGTATATAGTAAACATTTTTTAAAAAATAGTAAATGGCCTCCTTATTGATCTGTCATTTTGCCTATTCAAATTTATTTTCAACACAGAGTGAACATTGTGGGATGTTGATCTGTTGATACCATCCTCCTCTTCAAAAATCATAATGTCTCCTCAGTGTCTATATTAGTGGTCTTTGAAGCACAAACCTCAGGGGTGGGCAAGATGAACCAGTAGAAAGTTCATAAAGAAAACATGAGCACTTCTATTTTTTTAAAATATTTTTTGAGATATAATTGATGTTTAACACTGTGTAAGTTTAAGTTATACAGTGTGTTGATCTATTTCAATATGATTATGATTGTAGCTTTAGCTAATACGTCTATCACACCAAATACTTACCTTTTTTTGTGCTAAGAACATTTTGCATTTGTTTTGAATGTAAAAAATTAGGAAGTAAATCATCTTTCTTAGTAGTAAAATATGAGTTGGCTGCTTTTTAACTCGATCTCTGTTCTGTGGTCATGACAAGACGTATTGAGGAAAGAGTGGGAATTAAAAGCCTCCCAGAGTTGGCAGTGGTATCTTTATTTTCTTTCTTTCAACGTGTATTGACATATTGCAGTTCATGTGCATCAGGTTAAATGAATTTGCCCATTATATTACCTAGTTTGAGCTAAACTAACTTTTAGAAGATGGACAAGGAACTAAAAACTATTTAGTAAAATGAAACAGAAGGAAGGAAAAGGGAGGAAAGGAAAGGGGGTAAGGAAGGGAGGAGAAGAGTGGGTTGGAAAAAAGGGAAGCTTGCTGATTAGGAATAATACTAATGATGAAAACAAAAGAGATAATTCACAAGCAGCATAGCTGCCCCTACTATATGTGGTATAGCTCGTATCATTCATGCTGGAGATAAAAACAGCAATGAGCTAATTCAAATGATGAGAAGTTGGGCAAGAAATTATATTTAAGGAAGAAGATGACTGGCAATATGGATTTACAGCCACTATCTAACAGTGAATCTTACCAGAAGTGTATACTGAGCCTTCATATATTGGTGATGAAAATTTGAAGCTCCAGTGATTCACAAGTCAAACACCTAGAACATAAAAGCAAACTCCTGTTTGAAGCAAACTTGCTCACTATGGTAGGCAGCATTTGAAATGGATTTGAAATTTTTCCACTACATTACTTCATTGCTGAAAATAATTTTAAGGCAATTCTAAATAGTCATCTTGGCATTTAAAGATTTAGAAAATCAATCTTTATATCTTTTAATTATTTTTAAATGAAGAGGTTTTTGTGATTTTTGTAAACTATTTGTTAAAAATAAAAACTACACTCTCTGAACACTGTCTTTCCCACACATTATTGAAAATATTTTCTGAGGAAAAAAAAAACTTCCTTTGGGGAAATTAAAGACATTTAGTGAATGAATGAATGAATGAATGAATGAATGAATAACTATAATACCTAATACCTTTCAATTAATTTGCCAGAAAAAAACATTGATTAAAAAATACTGATTAATTTGCTAACTGAATTTTTACTAAAACTACTGTGTAATTTGTAGTTGGGATTGAAAATGAGTGTCATGATTTCATGAGTATAGCTCAGGTTGTATTTTATGTACTTGCATCTAAGTAAGTTTGTGTGTTATCTCTTTTACGTTCTGACATATGTCAAGAGCAGGTAGGTAGTTAATCCAAATATACAACAGATTTTTAAAGCACTACTTTACAAACTGTTAGATGTAAATGGAGGTTGGGGATGAGGCATGTTTGTTTTTCAGATATTCTATATTTCATCTCCAGAACATTCTTTTAAAAATATATTTTATAGATGCTTAAACATATATACATGATAATGAAATGTATATATTTATCTCTTTAAAATAAAAACAGGCACAAGCTTAAAACACTTTCATTTTTTATTTTATTTTTACATATTGTGGACACTCTAAAGTAAGTTTAGGATATCTACAGAATATAGGGTGTTGAGGAAGGCAGGATAAAATTATAATTACAAGTTTTAACAAGATGAAAAGGGCTGTTCACAATTCTGACCACCTAATGTAAATAGAGCGTGTTATTATTTTCACTGTCTGGTTTCCCAGTCCTCGTAGAGGAAAGTACCGGTGAGGTGGGCACTGGCGTCAAAGGGTGAAGAGAAAACTGACATCCTGAAAGCAAAGGAAACGTAAGAAATTATTCAAGGAGGTTACTCAATTATCCAATGCTTTGTATAATACAACAGTAAATCCTCATGATGGTATCAAGACTTCATCTGTAGAGTAAATGGTTTTGATTTTCACTAAAATTATTCAGAGTTTATTAATTGAAATAATTACACTCTAGTACTGAAAAAGATAGCATAGTCTATTTTTTCTCAGTAAATCAGATAGCAGTGTAATGTTCTTTCCTTGCTGGACATTGCATCAGAGTTTGTAATGAAATTATTCACTGCCCTCAAGTCTGTGGCCATTATGCTCATGTGATAGTAGTGTCTGTTATGTATATGTGGGCATGCATATCATATTAATGAAGAATCCAGTTTTGGATATGAATGTAGTAGGCAGGCAGCAAGCTGATTTTGTTTCAGATGCTCACCTGTTGGAGTTACTACACTTCAGGTATAAGATTGGCTTCAAATTATGGCTGACCTGATTATAGAGCTGGACGCTGGAGACCTGGACAATGATGGGCATCTTCTTCAAGCTCATTAGTAAGACCAACTGTAGTGTTACATTATTGAATTTATGTTTTCTGAAACTTTTTCTTTTTAATTGTTTGTGTTTAAGGAAAATGAAGCACACTTAATGATTCATTAGGCACTCAAGATAAAGAGGCATAAAAAAAGAAACACATAAAGTTCAATGGGAGGTATTTGGGTGATATTTATTGGCAAGTGTTCGTGGCTCATGGAACTTTCATAAACTCGGCAATGCTCCAAAGTCCTGATAATTTTTATTAGGCCTTGTCAAACTCTATCCTAAATAACGTGCTTATGGTTCTTGGTTTCTTTTTCTCAGCCTTTAGGTCCCTCTGTGTTTTAGGTCTGATTAATCTGTAGTGAAATTTTCTGATATCAGTGATTATCTGAGGATAAAATGTCAGTAGAAAATTAAAGTAAGCACACAATTATAAACACGTCCACAGATGCACTACCTATATTGCACTAATTTGTTATTTTGTGCAATTGTATAGTCTTTATTCTAAATTACTATTTTTAAAGAATAATGGATATTTCTATTTAGTTTTGTAAGACATATTCCAAGACTTCTGTTTCCTAGTCCCTTTAGTCAGACCCCGAAGACGGAATATTTTTATAAAAGACATTAAGGGTAAATTTTAGGTGATGCCACCTACTTACCAATATTAACTTATTACTTTTATTTAAAAATAATGCCTCAGGAGTTTGTATTCTGTACAGATTAGTGAAAGATAGTCAGGGTTTTCAGTGGAAGTGGTTTGTTAGAATATGTTTTATTCATTAAATCATTGACGGCATATCAGTGTGTATTTATCATTTAAGGTATCTCAATTTTTGCTAAACTGTCTCCCTCGCATGAGGGAAAGAAAGATTTTACTATGAAGTAAAGGCAACATTGGAAAATACTCAGATAACCTGTCTTCTATTGGTGCCTTATACAATATCGTTGAAGTACTGATTTTAAAAACAAATATTCTAGACTCATGGCAGGAAATACATGTTATGTGTTTTAATGTGAATCTATAAAATCTTGATAGGATACTGGGTAGACAGTTGTTATGGTAAGTGGGTCCTGCAGCTGTGTTGGCTTCATAACTGCTTTGCATGTGTTCTTGAAAAGCAAATAAAAGAGCAATCCCCTCATCTTCCAAGGGCATGGGATATTTTTTTTTCCTTTTAATAGTAGTCCCAAATATGATCCTCATTTTGTTTTCTTAAAATGTTTGAAACCGTGAGTAGACACTTCAACATGGAGACACAGCTGTTCAGTTGATCAGGCACAAAAGAAGCCCAACAATATTCTCAAAGTGAAATTAAAATTGTAATTATGTGAATTTTAGCTACTGGAATTATAAATATGGGGTCCCTCAAAGAAAGCTTGGAAGGTTGCCAACTAACTGCATTTTATGACAACATTCACATATATCACAAAGAAATTTACATTTTGTTACCCTCTTCCCTTTATTGGCATGTAAACCATCTTTGTGCTGTCTACCACTATCCTCCTCTAGTTGAAGGTAGAAGTCAGGTGCTCGGGAGTCGCTTTAATGATTTCCTCTTAGCTGCTCATTATGAACAGCTGCACCAAATTGCACAACATCACTTTGAATCCACATAGACCGGCGTTCAGCTCAGATTAAAAGAAATGCGTAACTTTATCTTCTTGGCTTTTTCATTGTTTTTGCTGAACATTTTTAAGACATTTTTTAAAAAATTGATGCAGAACAATAATTGTTGCAGTTTGATACTTTTCAAAATGGACTATTACTGTTATGGGACTTTTGAGATACATTTTAAGTTACTTCCTGTATACTTTGGAAACTCTTAGCAACTTCTGACAAAAGCTAGAGAAAATTTTGCTCCTCAAAATATCTAAAAACTTCTGTTTAGTCTCCTTTATACCATCCCTCAAAATTATTATTATTATTATTTAAAGATTTTATTTATTTATTTGACAGAGAGAGAGATTACAAGTAGGCAGAGAGGCAGAGAGAGAGAGAGGAGGAAGCAGGGTCCCTGCTGAGCGGGGAGCCCGATGTGGGGCTCAATCCCAGGACCCTGAGATCATGACCTGAGCTGAAGATAGAGGCTTTAACCCACTGAGCCACCCAGGCACCCCTCCCTTGAAATTATTAATTTTAATTAATTAAATTAGTTAATTAAAATTAAAATAATTAAAGGTAATTATTACTTTTTTTTCGGTTGCCAATGATCGTCACTTGTACTTGTCAAAGCCATAAAACTGTGCTTCTTTCCATATATTTTTTTCTTATCAGGATAATGCTAGAACTTGGTGACTTCTCATTAGTTTTCCTTGTTTTATTCTGTTCTTGTGTCTATCTAGCTATATATTTGTTAAATTTTTAATCATTCCTTTTTAAATTTTCTGAAATTATTTAATTTTTGAAAATGTTACCACTCTGAATGTACTTTATTATTGCCTTAAATTTTAACTATTTGTAACGTACCTTCAACTATAATATATAGTTTCAGATTTTTTAATAAAAAATTTCCAAACATAAAGAAAAATTTAGTTATCATTTGCATTTGGGGTCAGCATCTATTATTTAAACTAATTCTAGAAACATATCTATCATCTATAGTTATTTTGTTTATGCCTCGTGGATTCTACATGCTTAAGGATGCATTGGAAGGAAAGTGAATATTTAAAGTGTAAGCATTATTTTGGTACTTATTATTGAGAATTTTGAAGTGGCAAGTGATTTAGAATTTTTATCAATATTTTAAAAATACTTTTACATATAATATAAAATATTTTTAATAATTGAAAATATACTACTTGTATATCTCAAAATTATGAGGTATATGGAGTTAGAATTCTTTGCTGTGGCTGAATCTATTGTTCCTTTCTAAGACTTCTATTCATTGGATTCTTTTTGTAGCATTTGACGGTATTAGCCATTTATGCTTTTTGCCTCTTTCAAACTCTTCCTCCCACCCTTAGCCCTAGTACTGGTCTTTCTTAGCAGCATCTCATGTCACTGCTGGCCTCTTAAATATGTCTCAGTATATTATTCACACTTGTGTATGTTCCTTTCTTACTAAGCTTACTCTACTGTACTTGAGTACGGTTTCGCCCTCTAGGTTTTCACCTTACACTCAAAGCTCACAGATCTCACTTCATCTCTGCTTTCTTCCCTGAACTCCAAAACAACATAATCAAGTGCTACTGGAAATCTCCACTGAGTTGCTCTTTAGATACTTCAAACTCAGCTTATCCAATATGGAACTTACCATTTTTCATTTTTCCCTATTCCAACTTGTTCCCAGTTGCATATTTGCCCACCGCCATTTGAAAAAGCTGGGAACGTGGATGTCATCCTCTAGACACACTCTTCCCTTCTCACCTTATTCCCGTGACATTAAGGCTTATCAGATTTAGCTTTTCAATACCTATAGCAGATCGTCACATTCAACATCCATTCCAGGCCACTTTGATCTTGACTTCTTATATTCTGAAGCTGGAAAATAACAAAACTATACATTTCCAGGCTTTCTTGCAAGTAGGTTTCTACATGTAATATAGATCCATCAAATAGGGAAGAGAACAAAAAGAAGCAGTAATCACACTCAGTAAGCATCCTGTCAAGCCTTGATGGTACCATCTGATTTTTCTGGACAGCTTCACATCAGAGGTGCCAAGGGATGAAGAATGCCTGAACAGGGCACCTGGGTAGCTCAGTGGGTTAAAGCCTCTGCCTTCAGCTCAGGTCATGATCTCAGGGTCCTGAGATCGAGGCCCGCATTGGACTCCCTGCTCAGCAGGGAGCCTGCTTCCTCCTCTCTCTCTGCCTGCCTCTCTGCCTGCTTGTGATCTCTCTCTCTGTGTCAAATAAATAAATAAAATCTTTAAAAAAAAAAGAATGACTGAACATTTCTCCTGACTGAGTTGCTTATAATTTCCATAGTCTGGTATTCAAAGCTCTCCATGATCACCCCATCTGCCTTCACGTTCTTTCCATACTTCCATTGTTGTGTGTTACACACAAATAGAACCACTTTTGTTATTCATACCCGAACCATAATTTTCTGTAATCCTGCCTTTGCTCTTCATTTTCCTCCCATATTGGATCCTAGCCTCACCCTTACAAATGTAATCTTCCTGTTCCTAGATACTCACTTTCTGCTACTCCTCTTACCATTTTCTACACTGGGATTCATTTATTTATACGATGATGTTTTCTGTTCTAATTTATATCTTTCTAAGATATACTTTATATTTTCTTTGTAACCCCATAGCTTTTAGCAGGAATTTTTTGACCTTGACTATTTAAATATTTTGAAGAAATGAATGGTTTTGAGTAAGGATTACTGAAATTTGAACATAATTATTTTACTTTGTGGTAGTATCATTTTATGTTATGGTAAAATACACATAAAGTTTGCTATTATAACTATTTTTAAGGGTATAGTTTGATGGCATTAAATACTTTCATGTCATTGTGCAATTATCACTACCACCCATCTCTAGGACTTTTTTATCTTCCAGAACTAAAACTTTGTACCCATTAAACAGAACTTTCCCTTTCACCATAACTAGCCCCAGCAAACTATCATTCTACTTTCTACCTCTATGCAATTGACTTCTCTAGGTACCTCATGTAGTGGAATCATATAATACTTGTCCTTTTGTAGCTGGCTTATTTCACTTAGCATAATGTCCTCTATATTCATCCAGGTTGTCACATGGGTCATAATTTCAGTACTTTTTAAGGCAGAATAGTGTTCTATTGAGTGTATATGTCACTTTTGGCTTATCCATTTATCTGTCAATGAACTGTTGACAGGTGGCATTTTTCTGCCCGAACCATTTATCTGTCAGTGGACACTTGGGTTGACTCCACCTTTTGGCTACTGTGAATATGTGGCTCTGAACATAAGCATACACATATCTGTTCAAGTTCCTGCTTTCAGTTACTTTGGGTCTATACCAGAAGTGGAATTGCTGGATCATATGATAATTCTATGTTTAACTTTTTGAAGAACTGTTACACTATTTTCCACAGTGACTATACTATTTTAAGTTCCCACAAGCAGTGCACTAATTTCATCACATCCTTCCCAACATGTATTTTCTGTTTCTTTCTTTTTTGACAGTAGCCATCCTCATGGATGTAAAGTGGTATCTCCCTATGGTTTTGACTTATATTTCCCTAGTGATTAAGGATATAGAACATCTTTTCATGTGACTGTTGGCCATTTGCCTGTCTTCTTTGGAGAAATGTCTATTCAAGTCCTTTGCCTTATTTGTTAATAGAGTTGTTTTTTTGTTGTTGAGCTGTGGATGTTCTTTTATATATTCTGGATATTAATCCCATATCAGACATATGATTTGAAAATATTTTCTTTCATTCTGTGGGCAGCCTTTTTACTCTGTTGGTAATGTCCTTTGATGTACAAAATTTGTAATTTTGGTAAAAGCTAGTTTATCTATGTTTCTTTTGTTGCCTATGCTTTTGAGGTCATATCTAAGAAATCATTGCCAAATCCAGTATCATGAAGCTTTTCCTCTTTCGTTTCTTTTAAGAGTTTCCCTGTTTTTTCTTTTCTAAGATCTTATGTTTAGGTTTTTGATCCATTTTGAGTTCATTTTGTATATGATGTAAGGTAAGGGTCTAACTTTATTTTTTGCATGTGGCTATCCGGTTTTCTCAACCCCATCTGTTGAAAAGACTACCCTTTCCCTACTGAATGGTCTTAGCACCCTTGTTCAAAATCATTTGACCATATATGTGAGGGTTTATTTCTGGGCTCTGTATTCATTCCATTGGTCTATACGTCCCTTTTTATGCTGGTACCACACTGTTTGGTTACTTTGTAGTAAGTTTTGAAATCAGGAAATATGAGACTTCCAACTTTGTTCTTTTTCAAGGCTGTTTTGGCTATTCTGGGTCCCTTGAGATTCCATGTAAATTTTAATTTCAATCACATTTTTTGTCCTTTCCTTGTTCAGCCACACAAATGGCCATAAGAATAAAAGCAATTAAGGAGGTCATGTGATGTGATGGGCACTGGGTGTTATATGCAATTAATGAATCATTGAACAGTACCTCAAAAACTAATTATGTAGTACTATATGTTGGCTAATTGAATTTAAATAAAAATAAAAGCAATTAGTATTTCATCACTTTTTTTAATGCAGGAGAATATTGAGTATTTTTTGATGTTAATATCTGAACCATTAGACTACGAAGAAAGACAGTAATGTATAATGCAAACAACCATGAATAGCATTTGAGAAGTTGAGAGACTTTGGTTCTAACCTCAAACTAACTTTGTGGTCAGCAACAATGGGAGGAATGAAGGATAACTATTTAATCCTTCTGGGTCTCGGTCTCCTTGTTCTTACAGCAAGGGTGTTGAAATGGATTATCTCTAAGATGTGTTCCTACTCTAAAACTTTATGGAGAATTTAATCTTTGGGAACTCTGAACTGATAGTGTTTTAGTTCCTTTTCACTGCCTATACCTAGCTAATGTTATGATTATGAAGAATAGCCTTTCTCTCTACTGAATGTGTATTATATGTATCCTGTCCTGTGACAAAGGGAAATCTCGCCTGTGAATTCTGTACATGCATATGTTTGTTAATGTTCCATCAACCAGGAGATTGATGAGGTGGCAACTTAACAAAGGATGAAAGACAAGTTGTACCCAGGTGTGCAGGGAGAAGGAGTGAGTCAGGTCAACAAGAGCCATCACAAGTAGTTAAGGCTGGAGGCAAAAGATTGTGAGAAGCCAGTGAAGGAAAGGAAGTGGAAAGCATGTAGAAGTGGAACTTGAGACTAGAATACTGGAAACCGGGACAGCAGAGGACATTTGTACCCAAGTGTCTGACCTAGAATTAGAGCTACCTACTTCTTTAGTTGCCCAGGGAACTTAGAGATACAAAGGTAGAGAAAAAGAGAAATAGTCCTTAAGTGTTGAAAGGAAAGAAGGAAGCATACAAACAGGATGAAATTAGAAAGAGAATGTAATGTGATATAACATAGGATTAGCCAAAAGTAGTTTAACAGATGGTAAAATGTGTAAGATGCATAATGTGATCCTGACCAGTAACTACCAAATATTCAGTAAAGTCCCCTAAGCTCATGAATACTTTGTATAAGAAATATTTTGGTATGTGGAAAATGACAAAGCTAACTTTCATGCCTGCATCCACATAGCCCAATGCAGAGGCAGCCCTTGAGAATTCAAGAACCTGGAGAACATTAGCACACCAGAAATTTCCAGAGCTTTGAGGAAGGTCTTAGAAATTTACAATGTCAGAAACTGGTGGAGCATAGGGATACAAGGCGGGATCCAAATACACACAAAAAAGTAGCAGTTAGCTTATTGAGTGGGCTTAATTCAGTGGAATATATAAACAAGTTTAATTTTATTTTTCTCCAACTACTGCTTGCAGTTTCATCTTCCTTTTCCCTGGACAATACTGCAGGCGTAATTTTTTTTAAACCCACTAAAAATAGTCTCATGGTAATTCAAATTCACTTTCAGTTTTTAAAATTCATTTCAGTCTAAATCAAATCTTTCATGTGCATTTATTCTTGTCAAATAAGGTCTTCATTTGTGATATGGAGCTATGATCTTTTTTTGTTGTTTATTTTATATTCTTTGAACATGTCTTTCCCTGAATCTGGTTCCTCATGTTGAAAGAATGAGAGGAGAGATTGGAGACAGAGGGGAGAATGGTCTTATGTGATTGATCCTCTTGTATTCAGCATCAGTTTCAACTAATTCTTTTGGCTATGAATGGCACCAAAAAGATGATCTCCCTCCTAGATTATGCCAGTGGGCTCTGTGGAGGACCTCCTCTCACTCACCCCAACCATAGGAATACTCTCTATATAGAGTCTTGATACAAGTGGTGGTTTCTTGTTATTCTCCTTGCTACTTTGGTTCAGTTTCTTTTCCTAACTATACAATCCACCAGTCATAAAGAAAAAAATTATGGACCATTAACAAACTCTGTGACACTGGGCAAGTTATTAAATATCTTAACATTTCATTTGTAGACTTGGAATTGTACTCTCCACTTAGACATAGTAACTAAAGATGTATAAATGCTTAGAACAATACCTGGCACATACTACTTAATATTGTCTGTTATTGTTGGGAGTACTCCTTGAGTACTTGTCCCAATAAGAAGTCTGCTTGTCTAGTCAAGAGGAGAGGTTAGTCCTCAAACATTCTACCTAAAAGCTTGACCCACCAGAACTCCTCATAACTCTCCAGTCTTCTCTTGGCCTATGGTGAAGAGAAACAGTTTGATAGAGGGAGGAGTTTGTCCAGTTACCTAGTGAATCCTATTGTCTAGCATCCCTCTTCAGAATTTGGGAATACTTGTCAACTCTTATCTTCACTGTCAAGTCTTTAGCCAAATTCTGAGACACAGACATAAAATTTTATTTAACATTCTATTTAGCAAGTTTCCAGAACAGAGATTATAGAACACAGAGGAAGCCATGTTAATCCTTGGGTGGTAACAGCTATCCAACTAACTTGTCCCTTGGTTCTATCAAAGCAACAGGTTGATTCTTAAAGGTTTAATTTTTCATTCTAAAGGTATAAATCTCATTAATTGTGTTTAGAAAGTGCTTTTTTAAAAAAATATTCAACTCCATGAATTTGATTTGTTTGGGGACATTGTTGGAAACCAGGGAGAAAAGGAAATGGAGCTTATTTCCTAGACATTTTCCCCATAGTTCCACAGCCATTAAAGAAATTTTTAAAAGATACTCAAATCATTTAAAAATGAGTTTTAAATATCTATGAAAGTTTGAGAAACACATAGATTCAGTTTTAACTTAAAACACAACAGTTTAAAAGTGGAAGCAAGCTGTCTTGCCTGTTTTGAAGAAGGTAATTTTCAAATTCTATTCTTTGTTTACTCCAAACATATGAAGCATAGTTGGGGATATTAAATATACTCCCAACTACTGAACATTTAGTCTATCCAACTTCCTCATTTTCTTCTTGCCTAATTGCAGGGAATATTAGGGGAAACAAGCATTATCATTTTCAAGGTCCAAAAATCTTTAAGTTCCTTAAACTCTCAAATTGTTTGCCTACACTTGTACATTATTTTACTTTGATTTGTGAGCTTAAAGAGTGACTATCTTGGGTGCCTTGGTGGCTTAGTCAGTTAACGTCTGCCTTTGGCTCAGGTCATTATTCCAGGGTCCTGGGATGGAGTCCCACCTTGGGATCCCTGCTCAGCGGGGGAGCCTGCTTCTCTCTCTACCCGCCCCCCACTCCTTCTCTCAGTCTCTCTCTCTTGCTCTTTCTCAAATAAATAAAATATTTTTAAAAAACTAAAAAAAAATGAGTGAACATCTTGACTTGACCTTGAAAATACATTGGTTTTGATTCCTTCTTCCTAACATCTTTTTGTGTCTTTGGTGACTGCAATATGCAGAGAGAGTTGTAAATGATTTCAGAGTGGGATGATTGTTGGAGAACTGGACAGAGAACCCAAGTTGATAGATCCAGTCTCTTGTTTTAAGATTTTTGGTCTTGATAAAAGGAAATATGTATCAAAGTATCACAGCTTTATTAGATGTTAACAGCTGGAACAGGTATAACTTTTTATTATCAAAGTATCACAGCTTTATTAGATGTTAACAGCTTGAACAGGTATAACTTTTTATTTTATATAATAAAATAATAAATAAAAGTGAAAAAAAAAAAGAGAAGGGAAAACACTGTAGAGTAGACTGGTTAGCAGAAAAGGAAGGATGGAGGGAGGCTCAATTCTGGAGAACTGCCACTTTCTTTCCAGTTTTCTAGAGACCAGCCCTGACATGAAGTCAATATTTAATGAATATCTAATGAAGGCCTCAAATATAGGATTTTGCATAAAATAAGTTTTTAATCAATAGTATTAATCATAAGATCATCAAAATGTGAAACTAATTCAATCTTTTGTCAATAAAATATCTAATATGAGCCTTGAACTTTGGGTGATTCATAGCAATTATCTATCTTACAGATAATGAAAGTTTAACTTCATTTAATTGCTTTGCAAAGTACATATTTTCTCACTTATTTCTAGTTTCTTTGTGTTTAAAACCAAGACTTAATTTGGAGACATGCAGACTATTGCCAAAGGCCTTTCAGTTCTCTTTCAGTTTGAATTATTTGAGATGATAAGCACTCATTGTTAATGATGACAATTGCTAATACTTACTGAGCATTTCCTGTGAGCCAAACTTGTGTTAAGGGCTTTGCCCATTTTATCTCTGAAATCTTCCCTTCCAACCCCATCATTTAGCTATTCTTATCATTCCCATTTTACAGTGAGAAAACCGAGGCATAGGGACCTGCAGTACCATGCCCTAAATCAAACTCGTAACTAGTGACAGAGCTGGTCAGTCACATTGCAAAGTCCCCTGTTTCCACTCCCAAAATTTGACTTAACTCTTTTATCTTGAAAGATCTGAAATATGACTAATGTTCTGTATTCAGAAGAGGAATACAATTTTAATGACTAGAAGAGAAGTAGTGTGTTCTGTTGAACAGACATGGTATTTGTCATTGTGTTTTATCTTGATAGTTTGTCATAGAGTCATTATGAGACAGCTGATTCTGATTATTATCTACAAAATATTTAATAAGAACAGTAGCTAAAATTTATAGGGCCCTCACTAAATGCTCAGCACTGTCTATTCTATATTCAGAGCACATTTATTCTTTGTAACTGCCTTAGTATTACCTCTATCACATGGATGAGGGGACTGAGAATTAGACTCTTAAGTCCATTTCTCAAAGGTCACATTTTCACTGCTTTTTGGCTAGACCTTCCCCATTCTTTATTTTAAGACCCCAAAGCAGCATTTTATGCATATTGTCTAAATTTCATTTTTCAAGTTTCACGCTATCAATTCTGGCCTGTTGGGATCCCTCTAATCTTATTTCTGTCATCCCACACCGTTCTCTTAGCTCTTGAAGCCTGCCATCAAAAATGCCTCCACTGTCATCATCCCAATTGATAAGAATGTTGAATAGATTGGTACCATGCACAGAGCCCTGAGTGAGGTTCTGGCTGGAGAGCCCTCCCTGCATTGTCTCAGTTCATCCTTCAGCATCCTCTGAGGGCTGCTGATTTACAGGTTGTGAATTACCTCTCATTCAGCCCATTTGTCTTCATTGTTCCATAGATTTTGTCAAATTCTTTCTCCTCCTATAGTATAACACCTATCTCAAAGATAATATCAGAACTAATTTGCTGTCCTATAGGCTGATGTGGTAATGGTGGTAAGAAGAATGCAGTATAAATGTGAAGCCTCTCTAAACTATTATTTATATATTCACAGAAGCGGAAATATCTCCAAGAGTTCCTCAATACATTTGCCTCCATACTAACAAATAAATATTTGTGTCATTCAATTCTTAAATCTCTGTAGGTCTTCAGGCTTCTTAGTAAGTGCCTGATACCTAAATTTTCATAAAGTGAGAAGTCCTACATATTTTTAACCTAATATTTTCTGATTCTGTCATCACCCAGAGATGTTTAATAGGAGAAACTGATAATGATTTTTTATAACATAAAACTTACAGGTATATCTGGAAAGCCTCTATTTTCTTTCAAGTCACCTAATATGGATCCATCAACATTAAATTTAGTGAAGTATCTCGTGAACATGTTTGTGTATTTAGCTTAACTTTTATTTTTTTAAAAGACTTTATTTATTTGACAGAGAGAGAGAGAGAGAGAGAGAGAGATCACAAGTAGGCAGAGAGGCAGGCAGAGAGAGGAGGAAGCAGGCTCCCTGCTGAGCAGAGAGCCCGATGCAGGGCTCGATCCCAGGACCCTGAGATCATGACCTGAGCTGAAGGCAGAGGCTTTAACCCACTGAGCCCCCAGGCGCCCAATTTAGCTTAACTTTTAAAGTTAATGAGTTCCATGTGTTTATTTCTTAACTGCTTAAAATGAGCATTTTAGAACTTTTTTAAATTTTAGTTTTGGAAAATAATAATAGCACAAAATTTGTGAGGTATTGAGCTTAAGTACTATTTCCACAGTGCCTTATCCATAGTTGATGCTCAGTAAACATTTATTTAAAGAACTTTTGTGTTATCATGGGAATCTAGTGCATTTCCTTTTTTGATCTATAAAACTTTCTTCTTTAACTGTTAAGGAGTGCACATTAGTTCTAGTATCTTAATATTTGACAGGTAAGTCTATGTTTTATAACACAGAATTTCATAATCCTATCTATTTTTGAATTTCATTCCCTAAAGTGGAGTCCCAGTTGATTCCAGTATTGTCCTATATAGGAGCTATGTAACATCCTTGGTAATTGTCATTGTCCACTTCTGAATCTTTGCCAGATGGGCTATATCTTTCCTGTTCTACAACTGATTAATTAGAATGTAAGCTTTCAGGTATACGTGACCATTGTTAATTGTTTGAAGCCATCTGAAGGCTTTTTTGTTTGTCTTATTTCTGCCATTTATGTGGAAATATCTTGCTTAAACTTTTCGGATGACTATATGCTGGTTTAATTCTTTAGAATCAGGAAGTCATTAATATTATCTAAACTAGACCACTTCTGTTCCAAATGTATTCCATTTTTCTTATTCTTTACCCAGTGGATAACGTTTAGCCACACTATTTGCCAGGACCACTAGTCTGTTATGTCATCAAAAACTCTTATTACAAACACCTTCAGCTTTTATTTTTCTGAGTAAATAGATAAACACCTTTCTATAGATTCTGTTATATCTGTTTGCACAGTTGCAAAACTCCATTTCTCTTCTATTAAAGAAAGCCCTTGCACTTTAGACATACATGTATATCTGTCCCAATTTAAAGTCTAGAAAATTTTTTAAATAAATAAAAATGGTAAAATACTGAAGTTCACAAAACAGTAAAGTGATATTGATATGTATCATTTGCACGTTTATATTTAATTTAAAATATATCATAA
Organism: Ailurus styani; assembly: GCA_002007465.1. NCBI lineage: Eukaryota > Metazoa > Chordata > Mammalia > Carnivora > Ailuridae > Ailurus > Ailurus styani. Next base: position 2,757,296 of record LNAC01000155.1, on the reverse strand, counting down.
AATTATTTAAAATTTAGGTCTGGATATTGCTTTATCCAGGTTTTTGCCAAACCAAAATTAAACACTCTATGTAATACTATTGTCCTTTAAAATTTTTCAGATAAAAGAGACTTTGGGGCTGGCCCCACACATTCACCTAGCATTTCTCTGGAGTTTTCATCACTTATTCTAAGAAGGTCTTGTTCAGCAAATGAATTTTCAGACTGTTATTAAATTTAAGTTACTAGTTTCTCAGATTTGGTTTGAGATCTCTGAGGGAAAAGATCCAGAGCTTCACCATTAGCTACCCAGTGCATAATGTCTACTTCCAAAACAATGAACAAGGAAATGTGACCCCATGCTTGGGAATTGAAATCTTGCCAATTGCACTGAAGTGTTACATTCATTATGTCATACCACACACATCTGATAAGACATAATGCTGTTGGATAGGTTCTTGTATACAAGAACTCTATAGGTCAAGTATAGAGCTGTTTTTCATTTAATAACTGAACTATGCAGGTGCTAATTTGGACCATATGTAGGACAATGCAGAAATATGTTACTCCGCAGTGGAATGGTAGCATTTGTGTGAGTTGATATTAAGGGGAATTTTTGATTAATTAAGGTGCCTATGCTCTGCTTAATTTAAACCATAGAAGTCCATCAACATGACTTTATATAAAAAATAAAGCTTGTAGAAAACTCTCATAATGCTGAAATTTTTCCTGTTCCTTTTCTTCACACACCCTGACTTTTTGAAGCTCCCTGTGGACCAGTTCATCTGAGAGAAACATATTGGACACTGGGAAAGGCCAAATTAAAACTGAGGCAGCAACTGATTCCCTCATTAAATATGCCTGCCATGGGATCTACATAGCATGTCTGGCACAAGTAGTACTGAGTGATTCAGGTTCTTAATATTTTTCATCTTCTTGTGGGAACTAAGTTAGGAAAAAGGACCCCAGAGGTAACATGCTAAGAACCATTTTCACCATTTAATTGCAAATTTGCACTAACCAACCAAATGTAGTCTATGTGTTGAAGATTAAATAAATCCAGGAGAACTTTGATGAAAATTTTGTTTGAATGCTATTAGAATCAACCCCTAAGAGAACCTCTTAGACTCTTTCCCTATCTAGTGAAATCCACATTTTGCAACCTTCTAGACTCTAGTTACTCATACGCTTCCTTAGTTTTTCATACTTCCCTTTTGCTCCTTTTTGAGACTGTCATAAAAGTTATTTTATTTGCATTGCAAATATTATTCTCTTCCTTAAAAATTTATTAGGGCTAAGTAATTCTGTAATTCACTATAATCGTATAAATGTATGTAAAGAAAAGTTTTGTCACCCTACTGGGTTCAAAAATGCTGCCCCAGCTCTTACTATTCTATGTTTTACTGCCATTGAGCAACTGTGGGGGTCCGTGGTGTAATGGCATCACATGGATGCCATCCCTAATTCTGAGGAGCAAGAAAATTTCATAAAATATAATTATTGATCATATTTATGTGTCATACACTTAACCAGGATATGGCCTTTCCTCAGCCTAGATTTCTGCTGTGATATAAAGCATCTGTCCTGCAAAATGAAAATACAGACAGATTTTCTCCAAAGATGTATACACAACTGACCTTCACCCTATAATGAACAGATTTGGAGATCAGGTGCATGGTATAACACTTCTGTTCCCTCCTTTACCCTTCTACCTAAAAGCACCTGAATGATGCACCATATATACCTGTTCCTTTGTCCCTATGGCTTTCTAATTGGTCATATCCCTTCCAATGCACCCACATGTATCAGTCACATAAATCTTCATGAAGCATACTTTACAAAATTTACCCTTGCCTTAGAAAATACTCTTGTCTCTATAATAAAATCTGGATAAAAGATTTTAAGATAGCTGGATAATCTGGTCATTTCACTATGTAGACCAACATACAGTCAGCTTTCTCTCCTGCTGCCCTTCCTTGTACATCTCCACTTGAGCAAGTCCGTCCATCACTAGACTTCTGATACTCTTGTATTAGCTCTCCCCTAACCTGTGCTTGTCCAATTCCATTCCCCTGGAATGTGCGCCCCACCTACCTACTTATTAAAGCCCCATATTCCATATTCCCATCTCAGGCTCCAGCTCCACTACACATGATCTCCTCAGCCTCAGGACTCTTGACATTGGTTATTACAGAATCTCAGAATTTTCATGCCTAAACAGAGTTTTCTAAATGACCTATCTTAATATCCTCATTTTATAAATAAGAATACTGAGACACATGAAAGATAAAATTACTAGCTTGCTATTGCAGGAATCTTTAAAGATACACACAAGACTGATTTACCCTGACATTAGGCATAACTATTGTAATTTCTTTGATCAGAGTTTGGGTCTTCTACTCATCACCTAGCAGGTGGCACTTTGCAGATAATTTGACAATGACATCCTGACCAAATATACATGATAGATAAATTTGTAGTCATCTAAAGGCCACCTAAAATGTAGAACATTAGCTTCCATCATTAGAAGCTTCGTAACAAAAATAATTTCATAATCATCCATTCAGTTTATCAGATTATTTCCCTCATTGCTGTCATAAACAGTTAAATTTAGTTATAGAAGAAATCATTCCTGGTATTTCTATGACTAAACACAAAATTATTAAAACCTGCTATTTGAAAAACCTTATATTTATCATGGATAATAAATAATGTCTGCCTTAATAACTGTGGTGTTTCAACCTCACACTTAATATTGGAAATACAGCAGCTGAGTTCTGAAAGTCACACATGGAGTACATTCTTTGGAATCTTCTTTGTTTGATCACTGTTGAACAACACACAAAGCTTTGTATTTTTTCACCTGAATAAATAGTGCCCTGCATTTCACCCTTTGAGGTCAATACATACGTCTCACAAGACAGGCGTTCTTCAGCTCTTTTCCCGCAGATTCTAATGAAGAGCAAAACTGTCAACATTCATGCCACCTGACTGAGAGTAGAGGAAGTCTGTATTTTTGGTTTTTATTTTGTACAACTAGATGCTGGTCACCGGTAGTTTTATATATTGTAACGTTTTCTTAGTAGAAAAGAACAGTATATATTGATGTGCTGCTCTCAATTTTGATAATCAACATAGTTTCAAAGAAGATATGACTTGCCAAATACTCAGAATATTTAAATTTCATTGTAATATGTAATAATAGGTGTGCAGAAGAGTTGCCAATATCGACACAGTGCTTGTGAATTCAATTATTACTCTCCAGATAAAATGGTATTTAACTGATATCTTGAATTCTAATTTGGCAATAGGTCTTCCAAAGTTTCAGCTTTCAGTAGAAATCATTGTCTTTCTTATTTATGAATGTCAATTGGGAGTGAAAAGCATGTTTACTCTTTTTAAGAGATCTCAGGTTTTTTGCAACATGTATTTAGATGAAATTGTTTCTGTTGTTTCTTGAGTTTGACACTTTTGAAAATAAAGTGACAAAAGCCACTGGGATTGAATTGTGCAGAACAAATGCATTGTAAGTTTTAGAGTCCAAGGCAGAAACAGAAACTTCATTTGCATAGCTTAGATGAGTCACCATAATTTGTCCCTGTGTTAGATGCAGGGGCCAGATTTGGGGGGTTAAAATTGTTCCAGTGGTGACCAAATCATTAATGATTGCTAAAAAATCCTATATACTCTGTAGTATTTGGAAATGTCTCACAATAGCATCATTAAAACAAACTAAGTGTACACTTAGATGTGATGAAAGCTATGTTAATACAAATATGCACGTGGTTTCCTTATTTGGGCAAAGGGTGATATTTCTATAGCACATCCATATCTCATTATTCCTTTAGGGAAATATTTGATGTGTTATTAACCAATAGTCAGTTTGGACTATTCTGGATAATTTTAGGTATAATAGAAAATCAGCTCCATTAGCATCTCTTCCGAGTAAAGTCTAGTGACAATCTATGGGCTGCTAGACCTTCTTGTTTTGTTTTGTTTTGTTACCAACTAGCTGCTTCCCACTTATCCTGTTCCAGGGACAACTTTCTCACATGCAGTGAATGCAACTGCCATCTTCAGCAAATACCTTCCCTACTCAGATGGGACAAGCTGTATTCTATTGATCAACCTGCTCTTTTCCAGAATTAGAATGTGTCCCAAATGGATGTGAACATCTGTATAAGTATTATATGTGTTATTTCCCACCACAGCATCCTCAAATGGTCCTCTCCTTTCATATAGTTAGAGCGGACCACGTCAGAAATCAACCAACGTGGACTATGTATGCTCTACTAGAGTAGAAAACACAGTGGGTCTTCTTATCATCTTAAATATTACAAAAACTTGGATGTAAGCAGAAAAAGCCTCTCTCTCTCACTCTCTCTCTCTCTCTCTCTCTCTATATATATATATATATATATATATATATAATGTTTAAAAAAGTAGGCAAAAATTTGATTCATCATGTCTTAAATATACTAATTTCAAATGAGTCATTTGTTCAGGAAAGAGAAGTGGTATTTATGAAGAATAATGTGGTCTTACCACATCACATGGAAGGAAAACATTCAGATAGCAGTGGAAGGTGACAAATGACAACCAGATACCAAGATAAGAGACAGAAAGATATAGCAAGCACACGAGATCTATACAAGTACAGTGAATCTGCAAATGTCATCACCTGGTCTCTAAAGTGATTCTTTCTTTAATAATTATTGTTTTCTATGTTCTAGATAGTAAAGATACAGAACAGTGAATAAAGCAGACACTGATGATGTAGAGCAGAGAATAAAACAAAGTCCCTCTTCCTGTATAATTTATGTTATGTTCAGAAAGACAGACAAACACAAAAACAAAAAATAAATTTGATAAGTTCATGAGATAAGTGCCAAAGGGAATAAAATCAAGGAATGTGATAAAGAATGGGGAACAACTTTCAAAGGGTGGTTTATGGAAGCCTTCCCTGAGATGGTGATATTCGGAGGTGAGTTTGAATGGCTTAAGAGCAATGGGAAGAACTGATGAAAATGTGCCAGGCAGAAGGAATGGTGCATGTAAAGACCTTGAGGCATAAATGAGCTTAATGTGCATGAAGATTAGTAAGAAGTTCAGTGTGCTTGGACTATGGTGAGCACTGGGAAGAGTAGTTTGAGAGGAGTGTGGGAAGTAGCCAGACACAAATCATACATGACCTTTTATATGGAGAAGAAATTCGGATTATATTCTGTTTTGTCAGTGGAAAAGATGAAGTGAGGTTTAGTACACTTGAGACATATAAAGGACCAATGTTTTCATCAAGATTTTAATCAAAGTAGTTAAATCTTTAAAAATTAGTCATTCCTTTAAAGCAGCTGTTTCTAGTTACCGGAAAAATGACCTACGTGAAGTAACTAAGAATTGGAGATTCTGGTCTAAATGAGGCCTTGAAGAAGATGAATTTCTTGATAGGATAGTTTAAGGTTTGGAGGTAATTCTGGAAGCAAATATGTTTGTATAATCACTGTTGTTGTTGTTGTTGTTGTTGATGTTGTTGTTGTTTTAATCCCTGCTACTCTTCTAAAAGAACCCTTTTGTCTCAACTTTCCCAGTCTGTTCAAACAGGTACCAGAACTACAACTAACCCCATCTCCAAACAAACAAACAAACAAACAAACAAGCACATAAAATAAAGCAATAACAGCAAGAGACAGACTGAAATGAGAATCAGGTGGCTTCTGGCATTTTGGACTTGGTGTTATGAAACCACATGTTAGGCTAAACCTCAGCAGTGACACTGGATGGCAGTAGTGGGGACCACTCCCTGGAATGGGTCATGGATACCTCTTAGTTTTGTTGAATAGTGGCTTTGGACCAAGGTGAAGGGTAAGAGTGGTTGTAAATATTGTATTTCTCACAGTGATAGCAGACAAGAGCAGGATTTATGACTGCTGTCACCCAGCTTCCCTTGGACCTTCTGATTTTGTGTCAGGTAACATAACATAGGGCAGTGTGTCCCAAGATGCGTCCATACAAAGTGACACTCAAGATAATTTGGGATCATATGAGGACAAAGTTTTTATTTTGATAGAAATATATGTACTTTAATGTAATTATAAAAAATAAGTAACAACTCAAACTCAGAATTTTATGACATCATTGATGTAGCAAAGTCCAGGCAACTCTATTTAAATGAAAATAGTACCTAATAAGACAAAAATTGTCAGTGTCATAGCTAAATGATGGAAGGTTGAGGAATGCTAGCGTTAACCTAACATGGACCCTGAAATTGAAATTCCAGCCCTGTGATTTCCTAGCTGTGTGACTTTGGCAAATCACTTTAATCTTTGAGTGAATATTTCTTATACAATGGGAAAAATACTGCGCATTCCATCATTATTTTGTAGTAATTAAATGAGATGATTAATTTGTAGACGCTAACATAATGTCTCTCTAGAGTAAGTGCCCCAGATTAGCAGTTGCCGTTCCTGTTTTCTATCACTGTGGACTTGTTGAGAGCAAACTATTACATTTTTAGAACCTAGTCTAGTGCCTAGCAGTCAATGAATGTTTTTGAATGGATAAAAGAATGGATGAGTGAATTAATGAGTTTTCTGAATTTTAATTTCTTAATAAGTTAAAAATAATTGGACTTTTTTCTCAACTTTTATCCAACCCAGTGCAATAAAGTATTTTTAGGTGCCGACTACATGTTTACCATTCTTTTAGGTGAGATAATCATCACCTTCAAAGACTTCACAACATATGCTGCAAAATAATTCCGACACAGATAAGAGAACAGTAAGTAGGTCAAGTGTATTTGAGCAATTACTATTTAATATTTCTGGCATAATTTGAATTTTCCCAGTCTCTGTAAGCTTATTGATACCAAAGAGGTAATTTAACAATGACACTTAAATTCTGCTTCTTTTTCCTTCTTTATAGTAGGTTCCCTGGGCTCCCAGACCCCAGATTGGTGTAATTGATTATGTGCTCCCCCACCTCCCAGCAAACTAGTTATATTTGAGATTAGTCAATATTATCTCAAATGTGTTTATAAAAAACTTTGTTCCAAGTAATTTCTGTGTTTGCTCTGTTGGTCTGGGCAGGCTCTCTACTGGGCAGTATGTGGCCTGGCAGCATTTCACTCCATGACACTTCATTGCTGTTCCAAAAGATACCATTTATCAATGGCTGATTTTCCAGACTTAACAATTCCCCATCAATTGCCACATTTCTTCCAGATGCAGGGAGCTCAATTACTATCCCACCAGGCAGTACCATATATACCAAGTACCAAGATAGGAAACTGTGGCAAAGGGAAGGAGACTTTCTTTCTTCTGATTTACACTTTATTAGATAGTCGCAAGAAATGGTGTTTAGCTAATGTTTTACAGCATATTCAGTTTTCATAGTTATTGAAGTTACAAAGAACAGTTGAAGAGAGATGATCAATGTACTATGTTTGAAACAACTTGTTACTTCTGAAATCTAGGGCTTTGTTACTAGTACAAGTTTTTTTGTTGTACATTGCCATATGGATTTGCCACTGGCTCTTCAAATTTAATATTTCCAATATTTAACTCATGATGTTATCTTTCAAATTTACCCTGATTCCTAATCTCTTACCCCGTTTTTGACCAGTTCTTGATTTATATTTTATTTTTATTTTTTTCCTAGCTTTTAATTCTCCCAGAAAGTTCTGAAGTCCCCTGCTCAATAGACTCTGATATGTTATCACACATGACACAGCCTAGACTCAATTTGTGATCCCTGTTCTCTTGGAGCATTGTATGTGGGAATAAAGCAACAAGAGTTGGCATTGAAGAGGTAGGCAGTGTTGACATAGTGGAACTTAGTTTTGATTCTCCGGGTCATTGGGAGCTATTGAAGCAGGGAAGTAACTCATCAGAATTTAATATTAGATCCTTCTGACAGGATTAAGTGGATTGGAATGGACTGGAAACAAAGAATGTGGCAATCATATAGGTGAGATAAAATGAGAATCTGAAGAGATCTATTTATTATGTACAGATGAGCTAAAATGAGCAAAATTTGGTACTAACTCAATAAAAGAAGTGAAATGAATTGGGATGTTAAAGGTGACTTTGATCTTCCTGGCTTCCAAGCTGAAGTCAGTATGGTACAGTGGTTAAATGTGTAGGCTCCAAAGGCAGGACACCTGGTTTTACTACTTAATAGCTCTGTGACCTTGGGCAAGTTACTTAAGCCTGCCCTTCATCAGATAATGGTAGTAATTACCTATAGGATTTTTGTGAACATTTAGTGAGTTTATATTTGTGAACTTAGAACAATGCTTGGCACACAGTAAACATTCAGGTAGTTTTAGTTATTGCTGTCATAGTTTGTAGTTAATGTAATACTTATTACTTTAATATTATCAATTGAATGATAGAGGTGCCACAAACTGGAATGGGCAATACAAGAGGCAAAGCAAATTTGAAAACTAAGGGGATGTTTTGATTCAGGTTTACTGAGCCCTATGTGCTGGTCATATATCCAGGTAGTGATGTATAGCCAGAAGATGAGTCTGCAGTTCTTTTTTTTTTTTTAAAGATTTTTATTTATTTGATAGAGAGATCACAAGTAGGCAGAGAGGCAGGCAGAGAGAGAGAGGAGGAAGCAGGCTCCCTGCTGAGCAGAAAGCCCGACATGGGCCTCAATCCCAGGATCCTGAGATCATGACCTGAGCCGAAGGCAGAGCCTTTAACCCACTGAGCCACCCAGGTGCCCGAGTCTGCAGTTCTATCAAGAGTTCTGGCTAGAAGAACATGAGTAGGTAAGACTGGCTCCTATAAAAATGAGCTGGGGTTGAGATACTAAAGAGAAACCAGTATGTTCAGTAATAAATGAAATGAGAATGTGATGACAAGATGTCTAGTATATTCTCTCAAGAAGTTGTAGATGAGAAGGAAAAAAATAGTATGGAAGTAAACAGAGGGAGAACATTTTCAAGATATTTTTAAATAAAATTTTAAAACCTTTTAAGTAAAAATGGAATCAATTTAATGTATTTATAGGCTGAATTTATACAAAGCCAGAAGAGGGCAAGGGAAGGAAAATACTTAAAAATAGAAATCACAATGGCAATTGATATTATTTACTAATAGAATAAGATGTGTTCATTTTGCGTCAGCTACTGTTTTTTTTTTTTCTTAAGATTTTATTTATTTATTAGAGAGAGAGATCACAAGTAGGGAGAGGAGGGCAGAGAGAGAGGAGGAATCAGGCTCCCGGCTGGGCAGGGAGCCCCATGGGGGGTGGATCCCAGGACCCTGAGATCATGACCTAAGCCAAAGGCAGAGGCTTTAACAGACTGAGCCACCCAGGCATCCCATGTCAGCTACTGTTCTAAGAACTACATGCATTATCTTACTGGAGCCTCAGAACCAAGCAAAATGGGTACAAGGTGAGGTTGCTTGGGGTACATGGCCTTGAACCCAGGACTGCTTGGTACTCAAACACTCACGTCTCCAAGCTTTGTACTATTTTGCTTCCCATACTTGGAATAAAAAGTGTAATAAACAATAATCTTAAAAACAGTAGTAGAAATTAGAATTGAGAACACAAATGGGAAAATAAAGTGCACCAAATAGTTAGGGATATGTTTTAAGAATCTTGGGTTAGAAAGGAATGAGTAAGAGATTATAGAAAATAGGTTTCTCAGAGCTCTGCCTCTGTGAAAATATAAATAACATTATTTGTGTTAATAATGTCCGAATCCTAATACTCAGTTGTTAAACATCCAGTCATCAAGTGAGTTTAATTAACTTATTGCTTTTCAAAAATACCTTAATGTGTTGATTGTCCTGAGGGAAAGAAATGCTAAGGCTCCTTTGGCAAGAAAGATTTGAAAGTGATATTTAAAAGTAATTATCCTAGATGTGATTCCATTTATCCACACTGATTTTATGCAAAAAATAGAGTGAGATTTACTGGTGTGTCTTTTTTTGTTTGTTTTCCACAAAAGTTTAGTGTGGTTAATGGGGTAATTGTTAGCAGAAACCTTTCCTTACAGCAGTGTTGGTCGGCTTTAAAATCTTTTGCACTTGAATTATCTGCTCCCCCACTCTTGTTTTTAGCTATGCAGTACTTACTTGAGAGGAAAAAAAAGAATCCCTACTGATTCATACCAGGATTATAAAACAGAGTATGTGCTTCTACTTTTTATAGGCAAATGAAATAGAATGATTATAAACAATGAACTTGCCATCGTGATACTGTTAATCTGCTTGTTTAAACAAAACCCAAATAGTGTGCCAAAGACCTGCCATCTTGTTAAGGAACAGTTTTTGTTCTTTGTATGTGGCTAGATTTTATTCCCCAGAGATTTGATGCTATGAAGCTGGAATTCAATTTGTATGTGGTTAGGAATGATATTAGGTCTTAGAAACACTGCCAGGACGTGTCTTTCCAAACAGGTGGGAGAATGATGTGGAGTGGAACAAGTCTACAGTGATGCTTGAAGAGATGCGTAAATAGATTTATTTTTATAATGTCCTTTCAGAAATCTCCTCAGCCTTTTTCATTTACTCAAGTGAACTGCAAGCTTAGGATGTTCTCATTATGTACATTGTATTTTCTTTTGCTTTATATAATGTAGAGGATGTGTTTTAGTGCCTGTAAATTTTTATTTTTCAGAACACTCTTATATACATTTCATGAATCCATACTTGGTTTGTTGACTTTTTCCCTTTTCTGTTAAAAAGGCATTTATCAATTAAAGAAACTTATGGCACAAAAAAATTTCTCTTGGAAATGTTGAAGAAATAAATTACTCCTCTGCTTTAATATACAGCACTGAGCTGTTTAAGTGGAATGGAGATAAATACCTTACCAAATGTTGGCTGATCTGCATGTCTGTGGTGGAGATTAGGTTATTCTAGAAAACTGTACTCAGATAAGAGCACGCAACTATTTTTATTTATCTCTTTTAAAATTATTACTGTTTGGGGCGCCTGGGTGGCTCAGTGGGTTAAAGCCTCTGCCTTCGGCTCAGGTCATGATCTCAGGGTCCTGGGATCGAGCCCCTCATCGGGCTCTCTGCTCAGCAGGGAGCCTGCTTCCTCCTCTCTCTCTGCCTGTCTCTCTGGCTACTTGTAATCTCTCTCTCTCTCTGTCATATAAATAAATAAAATCTTTAAAAATAATAATAATAATAATAAAATTATTACTATTTGGGTAAATTCTGAAACTTTACTGAATGTTTTCTTTTTCCCCCCAGCTGTCTTGCCTCACAATATCTGTTAAGTAAAAAGTCAATGCATCTCTGCAAATATTTTACATTTTATATTATTAAAAGTAAGCATATGACATTTCAATTAAATTTGCTTATATTAAGCATTTTATCTTAGTTCATTGCTAGTGAGGTTTCAAATCTTGTATCATGTAACAAATAAGCCTCATCAGAAAAACTCAAAACTATTCCAGTCGAGTCTGTATTCTGATTCATGGAGTATTTCAGTACTAGCCTTGGAAAAATTGACAGAGTAGAAGAAAAAAATGCTTAACTTTTTGGAAAGATATCATGGAAAGAAACTGTGCTAATGCCATCCTTCATAGTTAGGTCAACCTTCAGCCCTACATATATTCAGCTGTCTTTTTTTCTACTTAAGTCTATTTTACTTTCCATGACCTGTCTTGAGTTAGTGGGACTGGAGAGGAATCTACACCTACCCCTTAACGTAAACATAGTAGTATGCCTACTTAGTAAAGACGTTAATAGGTCTTGTTTACTACAGGGTAACCCCAGTTAACATCTGTGGTATTCTTGTTTATTCAACTGAAATCTTTCTGACCAGATTGTCTTTGATTGGACCTAGATCTGCTGACATATCGCTGCTGTCTATAACTAGTACGCCATTGTCTCTGAGGAAATGCCAGTGTCTGAAAGACCTAAGAAAAAGAAAATATAACTTGTCCTATATATTTCCTTAAAGACAATGAAGTGCTAATATAGCCTGTAGTTTATTGAAATGATACTATAATCAGCATAACTTTAGTCCTGTGCAGAATAATGGCATCTTTCCTGTGACTGAGGATAAAAATTTTAAGAAATAAGAATTTAAATTAAGTTCTGAGAAAGCAAGACCTATAAACAAATTGAAGTATCTGTAGAAATCTATAGAAATATCTGTAGAATCCTCTCTAGTCTCTGCCCTTCTCTTCTCTGTTCTTTTGTTCCCCTCAGTTGTCTGACATCTATAAGACTGATTCCCTGTTGCTGTCCATCTGTCCCTCTGTAATCACCAGTGCATAAACAATCTTGGCCCTGTCCTTCCATCCAGAACAACAATCTAATTTCTGTTTGTCTATAACAGAGCAATGCCATCTGCTTTCTAACCTGAAAAACCAGAAACTGACCCATTCACACTTGTTTGTTCTTGGAAACATATCAGATCTTTTCTCAGGTCACTTTTCCTTAAATTGTAGCATTTTGGGGGGAAAAACACTCCTTGCCTCTGTTGTCTGCACACTATTACTGAATTTAATAGATTTAGGATGGGTTGTGTATATAAGTGGCAGATATTCGTGCCCCAGGAAAGGTCCAAATTGTGTGATGTATGAGCATGGGCCAGGTACTCACCTGCCTGGGTGGGTACTGCCTCTTCTTTAGTCCAAACCCTTCTCTAAACCACCTTTCTTATGTTAAGAATTAAATAAGTTAATAACTGTAAAGCATATAGAACATTATCTAGAACAGAGAAGCCAGTAAGTGTCAGCTTTCTATTCCTGTGGATAATTATGCACATATGAGCTTAGCCCATGGACTTTGCCTCAGCAGGCACCTAACACAGCATATAACTCTATAACAGAGCTCAGAATGAACATACATATTGAATTCACATGAATCATATATTTATGATATATATTTACATATATATATATGTATGTATTTTTTTCCTAAAAGAGCGTATCTATTTGTAAGGCCAAATAATTGGTTCAGTAATTTCCCTATTATAGTCACCATGACCTTGTGAAAGAATCATATCTCAAAAGCCCATAGGAAATTTTAGAAGTGATGGTAAGTGGTTGCTTCTCATTCTTTTAGCTGAAATATCTTTTTTTATCAGTGGTTTATTTTCACCCTCAGATTTCTCTTCACTGCCTTTCATATATTACGTGAGATATAGCATGAATATATCAGTTCTGATGGTGTGAAGAAAGCTGTGAATTGTCATAATGTGATAAGGACACTGATAATTAACTTTGGTCTAAAGGCAGAAGAATATAGTAGCAAGAAATAGGCGATAAAATGTAGTAGAAAACAAGGAGGTTGGATTGAGACAAGTAGCTAAGATCTCTTGCCCATTTTCCTGAATTCAACATGTTTTTTATATTTTGGTGGTTTTAGAGGCTGTGATGTATTTATTTGCTTAAAAATAACTATAGTGAAACCATTGAATATTTTACATAGATCTTTATGTTCAGAACCCTCTGTACCCGATTATATTTTACTTTCCCAATTCTTTTCCCTGTTCTTCCCCTGCAAGCATATAGTTCTCCCACCCAACAAGTATTTTTCCCTCCAAACATGTCCTTTTGTCTTGCTTTTGCTCTTCTATTTTTGTGGCTATCTTAGCCTATCTTTGGCTGACAATATCCAGCTCACTTCCTTATAAATCTAGATTTAGAAAAATTAAGGAACCAGTGGCTGGAGAAGGAAAGGATGCAGATTACTCTTTTAGAAGTATGTTAGTAAAAAAGAGAGAGAGAGAGAAAGAGTAACTTTGAGAGTCTTCGAGAGAGATTTCTTTTATCTATTTTTTTAATCCTTATGGATATGTAGAAAGCACTTTGCTTTAGACTGAGAAAATTAATTAATATAGAGTAAGAAAAGAAATTGTACTGGGAAAAAGAAAGCTTGAAAGAGAAAATCTGGAGGAAGTGAAAAGAAGCTGATTCTAAGGATGGGTGTGTACCTAGAGTTAGAAGGCAGATGATAAGGCTTCAGAGAGATAGAGGAAAGTTATTCCTCTGCTATGTGGAGTGAGAAGGAACATAGAGATGAAGATAGCGATAGAGAAAAGGTGAAGAATTTGAGTGAACTCCTCAGGATGGTCTGCATCTTCTCAGTAACATAACTGCTGAAAATGAGAAATGCAGGGTTAGGGTTGGACCCTTAAGAAGAGTAGAAAAGTTCTGGAAGAGCTATCATAGGAAATAAGATAGGTTGTCAGCTGAATTTAAGGAATGCAAAGTTAAATTGAAGACCTACTTGAGATTAGATACATATAGAGATGATGCAAGTGGCCCTGAAGGAATCTCCTATTTTGTTCATTTCTAAGAGTGCAGTTACATTCTATGGTTAGGCTCATGATAGATATAGCAGATAACAGGCATAATTAAATGTCAGTGTTATTGTTGGCAGAAGATCAAACATTCCTGAAATTGCAGAAGCAGCATGCCTTTCTTTAAGCCTTTCATTTTAATAAAAAGGATAAATATTTGTTGCCAAAACCATCTAATGTAATACCAGACCTGCCTGTCCTAGATAGAACTATATCTGCAGATGTACTAAACATTTTTGGAGATTTCAGTCAATTCTAACTTTTTCTATTTTGTAAAATATTGATATACATGGTTTTATATTATTGGAGTTGTCAGTTAAGAAGAACTGAGACCACAGGTTTAAGTGGTTATTTTGCCATTTTAGATATGATAGAAATTAGATAAGGCTCACCCAGTTTTTGTTATAGATAGGAGAGCCTAGAACTGTTTTTATTTGTTCTAATTTAAATTCCAGTTAGTTAGCATTAGTTTCAGGTGTACAGTGTAGTGCTTCAAACCTTGCATACAGTAGGTTCAAGGAGAAGCTAGAGGTTGGATGGTGACAGCAAAGTCTGGAGTGGTGCAGGCATTGTGGGGACAGGAGGGCTGGCCGTTTTGTCTTGAAAAGAAGAAAGAGAGTAGATGCACCTTCTTTCTTGCCTGTATCCCTGATTACATAATAATAGAATAATAGTAATTGCTATAAAAAATTGACCACAACATTTATAATTGCTCAGACAGCTACAAGTTTATTTCTTGCTCACGAAACAGTCCTGAGCTATTCTAGCACAAAGTAGAGGATAGTCTATGCTACTTAGTCATTCAGGGACCCAGGTTAATGGAGTCTCTGTCATCTTCAAGATGTGGCTTCCAGGGTTGTGTAGTTATCTCCATCCAAGGGGAAAACAAGAAAGATCATGGAAGTTGGCGTATGGAAAATTTGATGGGCCAGTTCTAGAAGTGTTGCACATTGATTATACTAACGTTTCATTATCCAGAACTCCAAAATGTGGCCAAGCTATTTGCAAAGCAAGCTGAGAATGTAATCTAGTTGTGTGCCTGGGGAAAAGAGGTGTGCAACTCTGTTTCATACTTGGTGACATACTAACAGCTGAGTTCGAGATGTGACAGCAGCTGCCATATTATATTGACCTAGTAGGGAAAGCTATCCGCTATCTAATTTCCCATCTTCACTTCATGTTTGGGAACACTTGGCTGCTTTCTTTATAGTTCTTGTTTGAAGGCATATTAAAGTTAAGAAATCAACAGTTAACTTTATTATCTAACATTTAAATACTGTGAAATATAATTAGAATTCACCTACTTAATGTCATTATTATAAATGACTATTAATGATGACAGTGAGACAGTATGGAAAATTCTTGTTTTTCCAAGGACACAAAGTTTTATTTCCACCCTGACTGGCAACTGTTAAAGTAATGAGTGCATTTTGACTAGGGAGAAGGAGAATACTGATTTGTATGATTTTTTAAAAAATTTTTAAATGTCTGCTGCAATACTATTTATGCAATGCAATAAATAAAAAATTTTTTATTCTTTGCCCCAGGGGTACAGGTCTGTGAATCATCAGGCTTACACCTTTCACAGCACTCACCATAGCACACACCCTCCCCAATGTCCACAACCCACCCACCCTATCCCTACCCTCCCACCCCTCAGTAGCCCTCAGTTTGTTTTGTGAGATTAAGAGTCTCTTAGGGTTTGTCTCCTTCCTGATCCCATCTTGTTTAAATAAAAACTTTTTAAATGAAGAGTAGAAATTTCTCAAATCTGTTTAAGTGCATATGTGAAGATATGCTAATATATGTTATCATTAAATGGCTGCTGTGGAATTTTCTATATTGAGATTAAACTTTCCCAATAATCCTAACTTGACTTTAAATGTGGCCTCTCATAAGCAAGTATACCCAGATGCATTGTTTTAAAAAATTATCATTATTGTCCTTTGTTACTATGTGGCCTGTGCTATGTCTTAAGAAACTATTGTTTATTTTTTTCTCATATTTAAGAGTTGAGTTTGTGTGAACATATCTTAAGACATTGAAAATTTTAATTAAAACAATAAGAGTATTCCAGAACCCCTCTATTGTCTAAGGATTAAATGAAGAATCAGTTACATTAAGTCTTGGCCTCACCAGTTAACATAGGCTTCAGAGTTTCAAAGAATAAAGGTTCTGCCAAAGAAAAGGTTTTCTGGGATAAAACAGGATTTCAAATCAGATCTAAAATTATTATTCTCTTCTCTCCTAATACCTTCCCAACATTTAATCATACAAACTCCTCTTAATTGTAGATATCAATACAAGAAATTATAGTCTGAATAATTATAAGGAATTATACAAATTTTACTGATACATTAAATTGACTCCTACTAAGGGACAGGAGATTGTGTGTGTGTCTATCTGTATGTCTTTGTGTGTGTACTATGTGTTTGTGTTTAGCATACATGTAAGACTGACTTTTCTAGTTTCCCTTTGTCCCTGTACCAATTTCTTAAAGTGATATTTACTGAATGGATTTATGCCACAGTCTGTTTTGGTAACATTTCTGTAGATAATTAGATATACACACAGACTTCTCTGGCTTCACACATGAGTGTGAAACATTTATTTGGTCACTTAAAATACTTACCAAAATACTTTCATCCTAAGGAAGTTGTTCTTGAACTTTAGTATACACAAAAATTAACTGGACAACTTACTCAAAGTATAAATTTCTAATGAAATAAAATTAGAGGACAAGCATGAGTATTCATTTATAACAAGCACTCCCCCCAGTGTGCTTGATCCATTGATCGCATGTCAAGGGGACACTGCCTTAAAGGAGTGCAACAAGGAATATTTCAATGTTTGACTCTTATTATGCATCTTATAACAGGGTTTAGGCAAATGATGTTTCTGAAACAAATATTTGTGCCCTTGAGATTCATATTAATCTGAATTCTATAGTGACACCAGGAACCCTGATCAGTAACCCTCCCTGTTTTGCTTTTTGAGCATGAAACATCTAAACTTTAGACAGGGGCTGACAAACTCTGACTTGTGAGCCAAATCGGACCTATTGCCTGTTTTTGGTGGGCCTATGAACTGGGAATGGTTTTTACATTTTGAAATAGTTGAAAAAAAAATCAAAAGAAGAAGAATATTTCATGACACATGAAAACTGTATTCAAATTGCAATGCCCGGGCACCTGGGTGGCTCAGTGGGTTAAAGCCTCTGCTTTCGGCTCAGGTCATGATCTCAGGGTCCTGGGATCGAGGCCCGCATCGGGCTCTCTGC
>LNAC01000155.1:2700543-2738746 GCA_002007465.1 Ailurus styani | reverse complement strand
GATGAAATTTTTGTGACGGGAAGAACAACTTTGAATCACTGTTTCAAGTATTAAATGATTTTGGATATCAGCTTTGCTTCAGACTTGATAATATTTCATAATGGATTCAACTTAAAAGCAAAACAATGCTTATATGTGAAATTGTAATGCAGTAAAGTCATTTCAACAATAACTTACATTGTTTGAATGAAGTATTTTATTTTCTCATTGCTGTGTAGCAAGTTAGTAGAAACTGGGCGCTTAAAGCAAAACCTATTTATCAACTCTCAGTTCTGTATGCTTGAATCAAGGTGTCAGCCTGACAAGTTCTCCTGTGGAGGCTCTAGGAGAAAACCCACTTCCAAGTTCACTCTTGCCCTTAGTAGTGTTCAGTTCCTTTCAGTTACAGGACAGAAAATCAAGCGTCCTTGATAATTTCAGCCAAGAGACCCTGTTAGCATGAGGAGTCTGCCCACATTCCTTGCTACATAGCCCCCTCCACCTTCAAGCCAGCAGTGGTGCACCAAATCCTCCTTATCCTTGTCATCTAGGACTTCCTCTATCTCTGACCTCTAGACCAAGTTGAAAGGGCTCATGTGGTCAAGCCTAATCACCAGAGTAAAATCCAACCTATTTGCTGTCCCAGAGGTTATACAGCATGTGTGTATAAGAAGACGAGGACCTTGGGAGTCATCTTGGAATACTGCCTACTACATACAAATGTTGTCAGGCTGCTTTACACACTTCCTTTGCTGTCAGGAGGCAAAATGAAAAGTGAGATCTTCATTTCCATACATTTGCAGCAGATATATTTTACAAACTCAAACTATAGATCCAGTAGTGTTTTTCAGACTTCTATGTAAGGACAGCGGAAATTTTCATACTTAAAAATCCATTTAACTGTGCAACTGAGAAGCTTTCACATAACTTTAAATTGAAAGTGATTAATCTGCAATGTAACAACGTGTTAAAAGAAAAATATCAGAATATAATGGAATTCTATAAATGCCTCCCAAGTAATGAGTACACTGAATTAAAATCATAAATCATATATTTTGTGCATTGATACCAGTATTTGGCAATATCTGTCTAAAAAGACAGTTTCAAATATAAAATATGTAAAATATTTTTTAAAATATTTTAAAATTGGTTTTGAGAGCACAAGAGAGGGGGAGGGGCGAAAGGGAGAGGGAGAAGCAGATTCCTTGCTCAGCGGAGACCACCCGAATACCCCAATATGGGGCTTGACCCCAGGACTCCAGGATCATGACCTGAGCCAAAGTCAGACGCTAATCCGACCGAGCCACCCAGGCACCCCTAAAATATGTAAAATCTTAGTGCAGATCAGCATTAACAGTTGAATATTTGCAATTGATTTTGATGATAGGGAACAATATATTTGAACCCCAGTTAAGCAAAATATTATTTAAAAGAACAAGGAATTCAATTCTTCTTAATAGAACTGTTTTACAAAAAAATTGAACTCTATTATTATTGTTTAAATTTCATGAATAAATTGTTTATGTTATATAATTACATCATTTCCTCAATCTTGTGTCTTGACCCACAAAGCCTAAAATATTTATCCTCTGTCCTTTTATTTATTTATTTATTTATTTATTTACTTATTTTTTAAAGATTTTATTTACTTATTTGACACACACAGAGAGAGATCACAAGTAGGCAGAGAGACAGGCAGAGAGAGAGGAGGAAGCAGGCTCCCTGCTGAGCAGAGAGCCCGATGCGGGCCTCGATCCCAGGACCCTGAGATCATGACCTGAGCCGAAGGTAGAGGCTTTAACCCACTGAGCCACCCAGGCGCCCTCTCTGTCCTTTTAAAGAAAAAAAATGTGTCACTCCTTTCTTTAGAGTCATACAATTTGCTATGGGCCCATGTTGATAGTGATAGTCTATATATTTTCATCCTTGTTTCTTACTGATGTCCTAAACATGGGTAGGTGCACAGCACATTCATCAAGAATATCTCTATGATCATGGATTGGAAGAACAAATATTGTTAAAATGTCTACGCTACCCAGAGCAATCTACACATTCAGTGCATTCCCTATCACAATACCATTGACATTTTTCACAGAGCTGGGACAAGTAATCCTAAAATTTGTATTGAACCTGGAAAAACCCCAAATAGCCAGAGGAATGTTGAAAACCAAAGCCGGTGGCATCACAATTCTGGATTTCAAGCTATATTACAAAGCTGTTATCATCAACACAGTATGGCAGCAGCACAAAAACAGACACATAGATCAATGGAACAGAAGGGAGAGCCCAGAAATGGACCCTCAACTCTATGGTCAACAAATCTTTGACAAAGCAGGAAAGACTATCCAATGGAAAAAAAGTCTCTTCAATAAATAATGCTGGGAAAATTGGACAGCCACATGTAGAAGAATGAAACTGGATCATTTTCTTACACCATATACTAAGATAAACTCAAAATGGCTGAAAGACTTAAATGCGAGATAGGAATCCATCTAAATCCTAGAGGAAAACAGAGGCAGCAACTTCTGGGACCTCTGCCACAGCAGCTTCTTGTTAGACACATCTCTAAAGGCAAGGGAAACAAAAGCAAAAATGAACTTTTGGGACTTCATCAAGATAAAAAGCTTTTGACAGCAAGGAAACACTCAACAGAACTAAAAGGCAATTTATGGAATGGGAGAAGATATTTGCAAATGACATACCAGATAAAGGGCTATTATCCGAAATCTATAAAGAACTTATGAAACTCAACACCCCAAAAACAAATAATCCAGTCAAGAAATGGGCAGAAACATACAAATAGCCAACAGACACATGAAAAAATGCTCAATATCACTTGGCGTCAGGAAAATACAAATCAAAACCACAGTGAGATACCACCTCACATTCTGTCAGAATGGCTAAAATTAACAAGACAGGAAACAATAAATGTTAGCTAGGATGTGGTGAAAGGGGAACCCTTTTACACTGCTGGTGGGAATGCAAGCTGGTACAGCCACTGGGGAAAACACTATGAAGGTTCCTCAAGAAGTTAAAAATAGAGCTACCCTATGACCCAGAAATTGCCTTACTAGGTGCAGTTTGCCCAGATGATGCAGATGTTGTGATCCAAAGGGGCCTGCACTCCGTGTTTATTGCAGCAATGTCCACAATACCCAAACTGTGGAAAGAACCAAGATGTTCATCAACAGATGAGTGGATAAAGAAGATGTGGTGTATGTATAGAATAGAATATTACTCAGCCATCAAAAAGGATGAAATCTTATCATTTACAATGACGTCGATGAAACTGGAGGGTATATACTGAGTGAAATAAGTCAATCAGAGAAAGACAATTATAATATGGTTTCACTCATATGTAGAATATAAGAAACGGTGCAGAGGATCATAGGAGAACAGAGGGAAAACTGGATGGGAAAAATTCAGAGAGGGAGATAATCCATGATAGACTCTTAACTATAGAAAACAAACTGAGGGTTGCTGGAGGGAAGGGGTGGAGGGATGGGGAAATTGGGTGATGGGCATTAAGGAGGGCATGCGAATGTGATGAGCACTGGGTGTTATATGTAACTGATGAATTACTGAACTCTACATTTGAAGCTAATAATGTATTATATGTTAACTAATTGAATTTAAATTTAAAAAAAGAATATTTCTATGACTTCCATCTTTGCAATTCTCTTTTGACCATTGCATATATCTACATCTTTAGCTCTCAGGTTGATTAAGCTTTATTATTTAAAGGCTTTTTTTCTATTATTTATTAATTATAAATTTCATGCTCCAGGAATTCTAGCACACATAGGACTTTCTATCACTAAATCTCATAGTGGATTTAGAAGTTGTATAATGGTGTGTGCATATGCACAGACCAAAATTGGTCTAGAAGAGTGAAATGGGCAGTTTATTAGTGAGATTCTATCAATAAATTCTTTTTATACTACCATAAAAACTTGGAGTTGGAAATGAAACCTGTGGAATATTTATATAATAGTTCTTTAATTATTACTAAAATTAATAGATTAATCACTCCCCAAGGAAGGATTCAGCCTTACAATATCAAGGTACAACTAAGTATCCTTCAATGAAGTAAATCAGGCTCCTTTTGTGTATTTCCATTTCTGATATTCATTTTGAAAAGGGTATAATTCTTGATTTCCTAAAATTTCTTATCTAATCTTATTCACTCCTATGGTTTCAGTTTCTGGCTACTGAAGACTCCATATATATTTCTTAAAGAATTCCATGCCTATACTATTCTCTCTTACCTGAAAGAGTCTTATATGCTTTTCCATCTTCTCTTATACCGTTTAAGACTCAGTTCCATTATTAACTATTCTATGAAGCCTCCCCTGACTCTCCTAACAGATTCAGTTGTTCCTACCCCAGCAGGTTTCTGATAGACCTGATATTATTGCATTCCATTCACTCCATATTATATGTTTACATTTGTCTTCAGTGACTTGAACATGAATTTTCCAAGTACAGATTCCAAGTCTTACTAATGTGTATATCCTCTGCTTATTTCACTATGCTTGGAACATAGTAGTTATTTAGAAAGTGTTCACTGAATAAAGAAAACCCTGAAACATTTTATCCCCTAATATAAGATTTATTTATTATTACTTTTTAATAGTAACCATGATTTCCAGGAGACTCTCTGGTGGGTTTACAAAAATTAATCACTTTCACTGTTGGAAGCAGAATAATTTGGATTAGTAAATTTGGCTAGAAAAAGAAAAAAAGAGTTTAGATTCCAACTACTGATTCCACATCAGATTACTTTTGTAAAAAATACCTAATCAGTTCTGCAGTTCTGCTGTGAATGAAGAGATATTCAGTAAAGGCCAAGGACTAGGGTGGTATATATCTGCTCTATTTATTTTAAAGTTAAAAGCAAGAAAAAAAGTGATATTATAAAATAAAAGTCTATGTCAAACTGAGAGTTATAAGAATTAAGTTTTTGTGAGTTTCTTTTGGTACCCATAATATCCACATATAAATTTGGTCCCCACCTTTTAATCTAAGTCTGTATAAAGAGATATGTTATTTCCTGCCCTTCATTCAGTGTCGTTGAAAAGTAGAACGAACTCAACAGTTAGTTACATCAATTATTAGATGGTTGAATGAAAGAGAATTATCTTCTTCAAGTAAATTAATAGCAAACACTGTTTTTCTCTTCACCTGTCAGCTATGTTTACTTTCAGTAGCTTTGACATTTGTATAATGACATTCTTAATAGTCTGATCTTATGATTTCTTGTCCTTCCCAGCTCATTTAGGTTACCCGCCAACTTTGGCAGTTACCCATTGGTAAAGGTGTTCTGTGTGTCATTCAAAACTGCTTCATCTCCAGTATCACTAACTTTGTAAAATGATAAGCTCTCAATGAACATACCTGGTGTTGTTTATCATATATTTTTATAATGATAATCTTTATTTTCACCAATAATCTACCTTCTTCAGTTTGACATTTAGATTGCCTCTACTTTAGACCATTCCCTAATTGTCATTTATTTGCAGTATTATAATTGTGTAATGTCTAGGACATATATACAGCTTCACCATTACTACAACTTAGTAGCTCACCTTGCCTACTATTGATTTATTTCACAGTGATTCTTAACATACAAAAGACACTCTTCTGGTCCTAGGCATCTAGAAAATAAATTCTAGAAAATAAAATGTCTAGAGTCATTCCAAATGTCTCATTAAAATTTATTTCTTTATCTTATCTTGATAGTAATCCCATGATTTCCAACTTTGAATATTTTAAAACTACACTGATTGAGTCATACATGTCACTGAATTATAATTATCTATGCAAATACAAAATAGGACTAAAAGAGTATTCTCTTATAGTTCAAGAAAGTACCATTGTACATGTCATTTGCCACAGCTGCTCTTGCTGGGGTGAATTAGACTAAGTGGTCTTTGGAGGCAAGAAAATTTTAGGAATCTGATGAGGGACTTTCTGAAGGTCCAGGTAACAAAAATCAGAAACTATCTATTGTTATCATCCATGAAGGACAGATAGTTTAAGCTTGGAACTGTTGGTTTCAAATCTGGAAATCTAGACCCAGTATCAATAGCAATCAGGAATGGTAACTTTTCTAGTATATATCCAGGTGGCAGCTACTCACCAGCAAACCCAACTGTTGGCTAGTTTTTCAGTTAAGTTGCTTCATTTGTTGTAATTTTCAGTTTGACTGATATACATAGATTTTCCTGTTAGATTTCAATTGGTTTTCTTTTTGAACTGGCTAGATAAAAAGGACTGACCTCTCTGTGCTTTATGCTTTTACATTATTGTGCCTTTGAAGACCACATAGGTTAGAGTTCAGCCCTAGTAGGAAATAGGTATGTTCTTTGCCTTTTTCCTTTTTACATGGATGTATTCTAGATTCATTCTGCTTTACTGAATGTAAGTAAAGATGAGTTCAACATTCAGCATGATGCCTGCCATTTTCTTTATTAGATTCAATGTAATATTTACAGTTAAAATTATACTCTTTGTGGAGAAATTCAATTGGGAAAGACTGGTAGTTGACATTTTTCTTATCAGGTCTGTAAGGATTCTATTTTAAATTAATATAAAATATTTATGGATAAAATGTCTTTAGCATTTAACATGCTGAAAAGAGTCCATATCAACATGTGCAAACAGCTTTCTTTTGATGGAGGGAGTCACTTAGGCAATTTTCAAAGTTGTTATACTACAAGTTTTCTCTGTATGATCCCTGACAAAGGGACAATCCAAATAATAGTGTAGTTAAAAACAAATAACATTTAAGGCTGATACATCATGAGAATGTGCCTTTGAATTTAAACTTTTAGTTACCAAAACCAAAAGCACAACATAGAATATTGAAATAAGTGACTATAAGCATTGTTTTCAAATGTAAAGAAAAACATTTTTAAAGATTAATATGGATTAACTTGCTATCTGATCTGTAGAATATCAACCTTAAAACTGGAAAAGACACACAAAATAAATGTCAACTCTCTTTTTACTGTTATAAATACTGTGACTATTAATGCTTCCTTTTTTTTTTTCAGTAGCTGGAAAAAGTATGCTAAACTAAAATGAGTCTAAAAAGTGTTTTAACTAAGGCAAATGTATTCCTATAACCAAATCCTTTTACAATTAGGTATCAGTCAGTAGCTAGAAAAAGTCATTTTTTTTTCTTTTTAGAGTTTAGCTGTTTTACTCTTCCACATGTTTTATATTTGTTAAAGGATGTGGCTCTTCTGAAAGACATTTTGACTTACAGACTTTCTGTTGTATGGGTAAATGAAAGCAAATGATGCTGTTGTAAAGCATAAGTACAGAAACAATGTTGCCAAATTTGCAAACAAACATAAGCCTGTAGTACATATAAATAATCTGGGTTAAATATTGGGGTTGTCAGAAGTACTGTTCTGTATTTCTGCTCTTCTCATTTATAGTTTGATATAAATCACTCCTCCTATGATTAAGAAACTTCATTGAGCAACTTTCTTCCTGAGTTAAGTTGCTTTCTCAATCTGTATGGGTCGGTGTTTCACCTTACCCCTAGTAGTTCAGATCTGGACACTCTGATTCATTAAGGGCCCATGGTGTTTTGCCCTCTGTAAGCCAGATAAAATGTAGCACGAACATGGACTGGGTCCTTGGGGTGATTAGGCACAGAGTTGAACAGACTGGTTGATCAAGAAGCTTATCTTGTTAAGTCAACGCTTGACACAGTGATCCAGATTTCACCCCTGTTGGTGGCAACGTGCAAATATCTTGGTATATTATTTCGATAATTGTATTAGCTCAAGGCATATCTGAGGAAGATAGAAAGATAGGGAGTTTGGGCCAATGTGTAATGGGGACACTCATTTTACTTAAAATTCTCTGAGCCTGATAAAACTTTTGCTTGAATAATATGAGTATGTTTCAAGATAGAGCAGAGCAGAATAACTCAAGCATGTTCCCTGGAGCAGGCTTCCATGGCTTAGAGTTGTGTGACCTCAGGCAAGGGGCTTTGTATCTGTATGCCTCAACTTCTTCATCCATAAAGTGGGAATAATAGTCATACCTACTATCTAGTGTAGAAATTAAATGAATTAATACATGGAAAGTCCCTCTGACCGTTACTAAGCACATGATGAATGTTTGCAACTCTCATAGCTGTTCTCAGCCAGATCACACTGGAACCTGTATACTTATTATTTATGACATACCCATACTTACGTACAGTAAGTAGTGTACCACTGTCTGACTTCTCATATCTCTGAGAAGCAATTAAAATCAGTGCCTATTAGGTAACTACCAAATCCATCCAAATGCCAGCTGGAGATACTGATCTTGGAACGATAAGATAAATCAAGATTGAATTACCTAAGACAACAGTGATAATAGCGTAGCTGAAAGACACTTGGAGGAATTGGAAATTGAGGCTTAAAAGGGAAAGAAAACTCTGTGAACTGTTATCTCCAGAACTGAAACATCAGGATGGGAGCAGGGAGAGCATTTTATCGGAACCTTATTATTTGAGGCCCAGTGTTGAGGTAGATGAAGTCATTTTCACATTGGCCAGGATGGTTGAGGAAAATATATTGAACTTTGTCCAAAGAAAGCAACTTGCAAAAACCAGAAAAGAAAATTAGATTTCTTAGGGACCAAAAGAGAGACAAACTTGGGACTGAGAGAAAGAAGCTCAAGTAAACACGCTGGAGAAATGGATTCTGATTCCAACTCTGCCACTGACCTGCTGAGTGATCAGGACCAGTAACAGTATCTCTGAGCATTGACTTTCTTACTTCTAAAATAATTATGTTGAAATATCAAGCATTGCAGATTGATGGCCTGGGAACAAATTTGAAGAACTGAAGATTGTTTTGTGTGTGTACATGGTGTCTAAAAGATTTGGAATAGGGTGCCTGGGTGGCTCAGTCATTGGGTGTCTGCCTTTGGCTCAGGTTATAATCCCAGGGTCCTGGGATTGAGGCCCACATTGGGCTCCCTGCTCAGCGGGAAGCCTGCTTCTCCCTCTCCCACTCCCCCTGCTTGTGTACCCTCTCTTGCTCTCTCTCTCTCTGTCAAATAAATAAATAAATAAAGCTTAAAAAAAAGATTTGGGGGCGCCTGGGTGGCTCAGTGGGTTAAAGCCTCTGTCTTCGGCTCAGGTCATGATCTCAGGGTCCTGGGATCGAGGCCCACATCGGGCTCTCTGCTCAGCAGGGAGCCTGCTTCCTCCTCTCTCCTCTCTGCCTGCCTCTCTGCCTACTTGTGACCTGATCTCTCTGTGTGTGTCAAATAAATAAATAAAATCTTTAAAAAAAAAAAGATTTGGAATAAAAGACTTAAAGGGACATTTTTGTGTTTCCTGATTCTATCAGGGCTCCTCTACACCACGCTATACCCTTAGTCCCCCTTACTCATGCACCTGCTTGACCCTCACAACATTTGGATTTAAGACCCCTGTACCTCTCTTTCTAGTGTCTTTTTTTTAAGCTCTAAAATTATGTCAGTCTCTACACATAATGATAGAACAAACAATAATACTGACTATTATTGGGATCTTTTATGTGCCCGAGACTAACCCTCAGAATAAACTTACAAGGTTATATTGTAACATTATATTTATTTTACAAATGATGAGACTGAGACTGAAGGATGCTTAATGGCTTGTGTAAGGCCACATAGCTTGTGAGTAGCAGGCAGGGCCCAGGTCCTAATTTTCACCTAACTTCACCCAAGATGGAAGGTCTTCCCATTATACCATAGTTCCCATCAACTCTTGTTATTTTTAAAATTATAGACCTGAAAAGTAGAAATATTTAGTCATTTGGGAGATGTTCTCAGCTAGACTAATATATTTTCTAATTATGCCAGAAAAATCAATTGTTACCTTTCACCAAGAAGAGGCTACTTCAAGATTGGACACTGCCAGTAGTCTTAAGAGATATTTCTTCCCCCAGATGTAATAGAATACAAGTTCTGTGAATTGATTCTCTTCTCTTAAAGCAGATTAAAACGTGAAGTTGGATTATCATTCCAATGTTTAAAGTTATGTCCTTTGCTTAACATTTCTAAAGTGGAGGATCCCCTGTGGTTAAAGTCTAATGTTAGGAATGAGGAGGCAATATTTAATTAGTTCAAAATGTCATTCAAAAACTTCTCAAAAGTTTGGGCCACCTGTGTGGCATAGTTGGTTGGGCGTCGGACTCTTGGTTTCAGTTCAGGTCCTGATCTTGGGGTCATGGGATTGAGCCCTATGTCGGTCGGGCTCCATGCTCAGCGCAGAGTCTGCTTGGGATTCTCTCTCCCCCTCTCTCTTTGACCCCTCCCCACCCTCTCCCACTCTTCTGAAAAAGTAAATGAATAATTTTTTTAAAAGATTTTTAGATTTTATTTATTTGACGGAGAGAGACACAGAGAGAGAGGGAACACAAGCAGGGGGAGTGGGAGAGGGACAAGCAGGCTTCCTGCTAAGCAGGAGCCCAGTGCAGGGCTCAATCCCAGGACCCTGGGATCATGACCTGAGCTGAAAGCAGACACCTAACAACAGAGCCACCTAGGAGCCAAATGAATAAATTAAAAAAAAATCTTAGAAGTTTAATTAAGCCAGCTTTCTGGGAGGTTCATGCATGTGGAAGCTGTGGTTCTGAGACAGTCACAGTTCTTGAAAAGTACAGGTAAAAGTCTCTGGCAACATGCCCCATTGATGTATTTAAGGTACTTGGTGATTTCATAATAGTCATGCTGTCCTCAGAGCCATCATCTGCCAATACCTGCTCCTTAAGTACCATCTGAATTATGACTGTTGAACATACTGAGAAAAACAACCTACATTTGTACAAATGTTAATATTACAAAGCCAGTACAGCTGGGATAGAGTAGATTAGCTTCATTTAACACCATGCATCAACAACAACTTCAGTTAAGAACTAAGTCCCAAATCTAGGTTATATGTAATAACAGAAAGTATGACAGAGACTAGCCGACAATGGTGATCTTCATTTTTTAGCTACCATCTTGAGCTTGTAGTACTGTCTGTATGAAAAATCTTGTTTTGACTTGAGCAAATTAAATATGTACATCAGTAGTGGTGACTGACGTGATCCATACTTAACAATTTTCAATTACTTTCTTCACTAAAATGAGTGTAAACTTTTAAATTAACAACCAAAAGTCCAAACACTTTTTAAAAATCAGATACAGTAATGATTTGGAATGATTTGTCCTTCTATAATAATATCACAAATCTGTGAATAGTTTGTCCTAAAATGATCCATTGAGCATTAGCTTTTACAAAAATAGTACCAAAAGTTCTGTTATGTTTATATATAGGAAGACTGTTTTTCACAGTCTGACCAATATTGCACTTCAGACCTACCCATGGAAACTTTCTCGTGTCTCCATTTCCTCATCTTTCTTTAGCTATGTATCCTATCAAAAGGGGTATCCTTTAATCCATTTATTCTTCGACAGCCTACAGTGTGCCAAGCACTGACGTGTGCTGGGGGATGTGGTGAGCCAGCCATTGAGCTGGAGGCTAGGAGAGGGCGTATGAACTGACTGTTTAAAGATATGCAGAAGCTAGCCTGATAGAGGATGAGAGAGAATTCCAGGAGAGCAGAGAAACTGAAGCAAGTGAATGGAGGAGAGAGAAAGCAATACATAGAGGACTAAGGTTAATGGTATAGATGGGTCATAAAGCAAAAAGAAGAGACTGGAGAGTTGGGCAAAAGCTTGGCTGCAAGAACCCTGTTAGTGGACTTGATCCCTTATAGGGAGGCATTGAGGGTCTGAAGTCAGGAGAGTTGCGTGTTCATTTGTGCAACAGGCGGCTAGGTACGGTTTTGAGAAGAGAACTATTAGACTTCAAGGCAACAGGTCAAGCAAGAGATGATGATGGTCTGAATGAGACTGTTCTTATTCCATAGAGAATAAAGAGTTTTCTATAATTTAAGAAGAATTTTAGATTATTAGAAGAGTCCTGCAAAAGGCATCACCAGTAGCAACAATGGTAACATTAGTAGCCACCAGAATTTATAGAGCACTTACTATGTGCCAGGCACTCTGCCAAGACTCTATAGGCCCCTGGGAAATCCTTACTGGAACTTCCGGAGTTAGGTACTCTCGTTATCATCATGTTTAGAGAAGGTCACACAACCAGGAAATGGGTGAGCTGAGACTCAAAGCCAGATCTTTTTTAAAGCTGTGGTCTTAACTACTCTGGTATACATTTAAGCTTATTGAATTTATAAGTTTTTATAAAATAATAAAATAATGTTTTTCAGAATAAAACAATAAATTTATCAGAGTAAATGGGTTTTGTGACTTTTGCCCTTGTTTCAAAAGGCACTTCACTTCCAAGTTTTCAGTCATTTTATGGGTGCCTGGACTCCAGAGAAGAAAGTTATTCATACCCAAATAGACATAAGCCACAAAGCAGGCCTTATGAAACTTATGAAGTAGTAAACATGCACACACAACAAACAAACAAATAAACAAGGCTTACAGAGTAGTGGAATATATCTTCAGCACTTCTTATCTTCACCCTATTTCTTGTTGACTTTTTTTTTTAAAGATTTTATTTATTTATTTCACAGAGGGAGATCACAAGGAGGCAGAGAGGCAGGCAGAGAGAGAGAGGGGGAAGCAGGCTCCCCGCTGAGCAGGGAGCCTGATGCAGGCCTCGATCCCAGGACCCTGAGATCATGACCTGAGCCGAAAGCAGAGGTTTTAACCCACTGAGCCACCCAGGTGCCCCTTCTTGTTGACTTTTATCTTTATCCAAGCTAGGTTATCTATGATCTAGTGCTATCACCCCAAGTTCTTGTAATAAAAGTTATCTGAGAAACTGATTTGAATAGCTATGTTTGTTAGTGACTCAGTGGGATATTTCTCTTGGAAGAGTGGGCCATAGAGAGAGAGAGAGAAGGGATAAGAGGGGGTAAAGAGAGGCCTTTGGAAAGGGTAGCTTCCTAAAAGGACTAACTCTAATTCTTAAAGAGACATCTGGTATGATGAATTTAAACATTCAAGTCACATAATAAATTATCCTTTTGAGATTCTGTCCTTCAAAGCAGACTTCTGATTATAATTTGACTTCCATTGTGGTTGAACTTCCTGAAGAGAATGTCCTGAATAAAAGATGAAGTACCTGGACATATGGGCAGTTATAGTTCTCCATTTCAGTTCTTAAAAAAAGGATCTAGTCTTATTTATTAATTACATATCTACAGCTTTGGTTAATGTGCATCAGTTCCACAAATGGTTCTAGAATGCTCACAAATCAAATTTCTAAGCTCAAGACACTGAGGATGGGTCTGGAATCATGGTGAATCCTTCTAGGAAAATGTTCTCCTTTAATGCTGTTTGGCAATAATCCAGTTTGTTTTCCTGTGTTATACCCTTACCTTTGAAAGTCTTACAAGACCCGTTAAAGTCAGGTTGTAAGCATCCCAAGGCTTGGAAGGCAGCTAGAGTTTTAAGAAAGCAGGCTTTCCCATTACCTCCAGAACATACCATGTACGAAAATGAAGCCAGTTTTGGAAATCTACTAATCACACTTCCGACATTGATGACTTTTTACATTATCCCAAGGGAAAATATCAGTTCTGACAACTGACAATTTCTTATGATTGCATTTAATCAAAGAGTTTATTTTAAAGCTGCCTAGAGTTCTTACTGCATTCCACATGGCTGACTCTTGGCAAAGTGAGGAGTACTGATAGTCATGCTAAAACCTCATAATTTTTCAGGTAGTTCCCTGTCTAAGCCAATAAATCACATTTTCTCTTCTCAAAAGTTATTAGGCCTCCTGGGCACTGTACCAAGTTGGGCAGATGTTTTGAAGATGTTCTGATCAATCCAAATTAGGAAATAGGTGTTTGAAGTTCACTATGTAAACATCATGTTACTGAAACTTGGCTGTGTGGTTTGGGTGGAACACAGTAAAAGAAACACAAAGCGTTTTGCTGCCTCTATATGACCCAGCATTTAAGAGGGGAAAAAAAGTGACAAGTTGGCTTACCTCAGATATATTTTGATCTCGTGGCAAATCCCGACAATACTTAGGTATGTTTGCTGCTGATAGTGACAAATCAATTTCTTCCACAGAAAGTTTTGTTTTCTGGTTTGTGATGGCATAAATTATTATTATTTTTTGTCTCTCATGTGGAAATAACATACCTTTTAATTTTCCCTTTAAAACTGAAGTACTATACTAGTACCATGGGACTTCTGTCTGGGTATCATATTGTTTCTCCCAATTACCTGTGAAAGAAACAAGGCACGTAGTATTTTCACTTTGCAGATAAGGAAAATTAAGCTTAGATGCTTAAATATCTAATGTCTGCCAGCAAGTGTGACTATCACTAAGAATAGCTCTGATTGCTAATCTAAGTTCACCGATGACATGCACACAACCTGCCTACTCCCATGCAAAAACAACTAGAGAATGATCACATTACTGTATCTTACCCTAAAACATTCACCCCCACCATGCAAGCTTGCATCTTGTATATGAGTCTTGGTTCAACTAACAAGCTAAATGACTTTGGTCAAGTTATGATCTTTTGTAGCCACTTTACTAATTTATAATAGAAATGATTATCCTGTCCCATTAAAATTTGTGCCATTGAGTGAAATTATATGATAAAGCACATAGCTCTTAGCCTGGTACATAGTTCTCTACAAAGTAGTTTAGTTGAATCTGAATATATATACATTCAGTGTGTAGCTGTGGATTAAGGAGTCCTAGCTGGTTCCAAAGCAGTACTATCCAGAAGATCTCTGAGGGTCTGTGATTACCAATGATAGAGAGGTTGCCGTGGGATGCAAATATTTTCTCATTACATCAAAACCTTTGTAGGAGGGTGTTTACATGTTCTTTGGTGTCTGCTTCAGACCCAGATTCTTGAACTATCTTTGGCTGTAACTTTAAGTGTGCATATCTATAAGACAATATGTTCATTTACCCATTCATTTACTCAATAAATATTTATTGAGTTGTCCACATTGTGCCAAACTATTTGCTTGGTGGTGGGGCTAAAATGAATAAAACAGACACATCTCCTCTTTTTATGGAGTTTGCAATATGTTGGGAAAAAATATAGCTAGAAAGTAACTATGAAAAAAATGTGATAAATATTATGATAGGGGAAATTGGGATTGGGGCATAGAACCACTTTGAGGAGTCTAACCTAAAGGGGATGATGGCCTCACTGAGGAAGTGAGCATGTTTAAGCAGAAAATTGAAGGATGAGTTGAGTTAGCTGTTTTTAAATAAGAGAAGAGAAGCAGAACGTCTGGCAACGATTTTCTCCTATGTAGTTCCAGCTTCTCCCATGACATTTCAGATATACAAAGTCATATTTGAAAGCTTTGTTGTGACCACTGTGTGTTACTGGAAATATACTCAGGTCAGCAGAAATCACATATGACTACTACTCTTTCTTTCCAATTACTGGTAGACAAAACATCTCAGTTCCCCTAAAATGTATTCTGGAAAGGACTTTAAGTTATTTATGTCTTAGGATGGTTGTTTAATTTTTTTAAAATTCCTATCTTCATGAAAGAATGAATTGATAGCAATGAAAAGAAGAACTACCATATACCGAATGCCTGGTATGTGTCAGGAAAGCTTTTGTATTCATTAGTTCTTATCTTACCAAAAACCCTCTAAGATTGATATTTTTATCACCATTTGTACAAATAAAAATTGAGATAAAGTTAGTCTAAATCTCACTTTCTTCTATTTTTTTAAAGATTTTATTTATTTATTTCACAGAGGGAGAGAGATCACAAGGAGGCAGAGAGGCAGGCAGAGAGAGAGAGGGGGAAGCAGGCCCCCTGCTCAGCAGAGAGCCCGATGCGGGCCTCGATCCCAGGACCCTGAGATCATGACCTGAGCCGAAAGCAGAGGCTTTAACCCCCTGAGCCACCCAGGTGCCCTCACTTTGTTCTATTAATCATAAGGTTTTACTTTTAGAAAAATAATAGGAGTACAGCTGTGTGCTAGTTGAAACATTTGACTTTCCCCACTTCTCAAATACCTTTTCATTATTAATCACGGTAATTTTTTGACCATTTTAAGTTTTATGATTACTATTGTATATTAATTTCCTGATATACATTGTTTTTCTCTGGCTATTCCTTTAATTTTACACTTGGTAATAGTAATGCCTTACTAGTTATTGAAGCCTGAGTTTTTGTAGCTCCAGGAAAGGGAAGAGAGAACATGAAGAGATGAAGATGTCACAATCTTGTTATTATTGATCATCAGTATAGTTTTTCTAGGTAGGGTCTACCATGATTTTAGTAGCACTATATGGCAGTAGTTAGTCCTTGGAACATTGTATGTGAAAATATGGAAACAAACCCACAGGATTCTAGTAGAACTCAAAAAGACAACAACAGGACAGATCACCATGTGTCACCTGGGGCAAGAACCCAAATCTTTGCCATGGTATCTATCATACCCACATTAAACAATAAATTTTTGTGAGTTGAAGAATATACAGTTGGAAGACAAATGATTTCTTTGATAAGGAATGTACCGAAACCAGTTATTTTCATCAGTGCAAACATATGGGAGCCACGTCTTTATCTATTTTGGAACAGTTGTCAAGAGTAAACAATGGTAGGAGGGCTTTTGGGAATTTAATGGAAGTCAGAGGGGAGGTTAGAAAGTGCTGAAGAACTTAAAAACAGACTAGTATTTAAAAGATTAATCATTTAGTAGGTCACAAATAAAACATCACTTATTTTCCTGAAGTGAAAATATTACCAAAAGAAAAAACCTGTTCAATTGCAAGGCAATGAAATTAGAAATTATTGACAAAATTAAGACAAAAATATCCTTTCATCTGAAAATTTTAAAAAATTTTCTGTTAATTCTTCAATGAAAAGGGAAAAATAAACTGAAATAATAGAATTTCTAAACAGTAATAACTAAAAATACCCCATATAGGACCAATGGCATATATATAAACAGTAGTCATAAGAAACTTCAAATCACTAAATGTTTTTATCACAAAAAATGAATGAATAAAAAACCAATGAAGACCTTTGCTGCTGCTAGCATAGTGCATAGGTGGAAGGAGAAGCAGGTGAAGGAAACACCAGCTTTGGGTGGTTTACAAATAGTTAAGGGATTTTTACATGTGACCAAGGTAACAGGGACCATATTTACCTCCCTCATGAAACAACTGAATAAGTGTATGAAACTTACGAAATAATAATTGTCATAACATTGGATATCAGGAAAAAAGGAAAGTAACTCCTGAGAAATGGGAAATTCACGTGAGATGGGCCTTGTGATTTTCCCAAATTACTGCCTGGAGAAAATGTCTTGGTTGCAGAGAGGGAGAAACCAGGCAGAGCATGGAAGTCTCCATGAGTTGAGGAAATGAAGCTGTTTGTTTCAAGAGGCCAAGACAGCTGTGATTCACTGGGCAGTAGACTTGAGAAGAATCATAGACAGACAGCATCTGAGATCTGTAAAAGGTCACCTTCAAGCACTGAGCTAAGTATCAGTGATGCACATGAGAAACTTACCTGGAGTGAAAGGGATGGATTACCTGAATAGATGAAAAGGAAAAATCTTTAAAGCCAACACAAGCTTGAGGGGAAAATCTCACATTTTATAGAGCATCAGGTAGAAAACTCAAGGGGTTTTTGCCTCAGTAGTAGGGAAAATCAACTTCAGGTTAAATGTTGATCTGGCCCCCCCTAACAAACCTTAATAGTAAGAATTGAATGGGTAAAACTAATTCCAAGTAATTTGACTACTTTCCATAATAGAGCTCAAGGATTTTTACAGAAATACAAAAATATTTAGCATTCCTAATGGTAAAATTCACAATATCTGGCATCTAATAGAAACTACTAAAAATATAAGGAAATAGAAAAATTCTACACGTAATAGATTCTATTGAGTGAGATAAAAAAAATCAACCAACAAAACTTACTCAGAATTGATTCAGATGATAGAATTAATGGTCAATGATATGAAAATAGTTACTATAACTATATTCCATCTGTCCATTTGTTCAAGAAACTAAAGGGATGACTGAACACATTAAGTATAAAGTTGGAAGATAATTTCTTAATTGCCCCAAACTGAACTTCTTGTGATAGAACTACAGTGTTTGTAATGGAAAATACACTGAATAGGATTAATAGCAGATTTGACAGTTAGGAAAAAAGGATGAATGAACTTTAAGAGATAATAATAGAATCTATCCAAAATTAAACCCAGGGGAAAAAGGAATAAAAAAAATCCAAAGCAATTACAGAAGGTAATTTTAAAAAACTGGGTAATGGGATGTTTATTATCCTTATTGTCAAGATGATTTTATGGGTTTTACACAGGTAAAATATAAATAGTATACTTTAAATATGTGCATATTTTAATGTATGTCAGTGGTACCTGTTAAAAATAATAAGATGAGTAAATGGATTAAATACCCATCCCCCCAAAAAAGCCTAGATAAAAACCAACAAAACAAAGAAGCCCAAAGTAGGAATTATTAAATATAAAAGTAGCAACCAATGAAGTAGACAGTGGAAAAATAGTCCATCTAATAAATCAAACTGTTACTATAAAAAAATAACAAATAAGACAAACCAGCTAATTCATAAAGAAAAAGGGGAAGGGAAGCAAAATATACAAAATAAGAAATGAAGACATGAGTATAATTAAAACATTAAAATTTCATTTCACAATAGATTTCAGAAATTTTAATACCATTTATATCTTTGTTTCATTGGGTTTTATTTCTTAGTCTCAACAACAACTGCTATAAATGTTTAGAGGTTACATGCACACAAACTTGTGGATTGAGGGTATTTTATTACTGTCATTATTTACAGTTGTTGGCTCAGGATAATAATAAAAAGCATACTACCTTTAGTTGTTTTTATTATTGTTAAATTTTTCACACACAGCATTCCCCCTTTTGCCTGCACCCCGGTAAGACCACTCCCATTTCTCCATCCTTGGTATGCCACCACCTCCAAGTACTTCCTGAATATTTCCTTTTGAATATTTTATTTCCATTATTTTTCTAATTTCCCAAATTTTTGTCTTATTCTCTGGATGTTTCTTTTTCATATCATGAATGAACTACTTTCTCTTAATTCTTTGAGTATATTAATTTTATATATTTTGAGGTTTTTAATTTTTCATTGACTGTATTTCCTGAGTCTCCTTTTCTGTTTGTCTCCTTTATAATCTTTGTTTCATGTTAGAAACCACCCTCCAATGCCTAGAGATCCTTGGTTCATTTATATTTAAAAGAAAGCCCTAAAAAGCCATTTGGAAGATCTCTATCACTGTGGCTGACTTTTCCTAAAAGTAAAGTGTTGGAGAGGATGTGGAGAAAAGGGAACCCTCTTACACTATTGGTGGGAATGCAAATTGGTGCATCCACTTTGGAAAACAGTGTGGAGATTCCTCAAAAAATTAAAAATAGAGCTATCCTATGACCCTGCAATTGCACTACTGGGTATTTACCCCAAAGATACAGATGTAGTGAAAAGAAGGGCCATATGTACCACAATGTTCATAGCAGCAATGTCCACAATTGTCAAACTGTGGAAAGAGCTGAGATGCCCTTCAACAGACAAATGGATAAAGAAGATGTGGTCCGTATATACAATGGACTATTACGCAGCCATCAGAAAGTATGAATACCAACTTTTGTATCAACATGGACGGGACTGCAGGAGATTATGCTGAGTAAAAATAAGTCAAGCAGAGAAAGTCAGTTATCATATAGTTTTGCTTACTTGTGGAGAGTAAGGAATAAAATGGAGGACATTAGGAGAAGGAAAGGAAAAGTGAATTGGGGTAAATCGGAGGGTAAGATGAGAGATGAGAGACCGTGGATTCTGAGAAACAAACTGAGGGTTATGGAGGGGAGTGGGGTGGGGCTATGGGTGAGCCTGGTGGTGGGTATTAAGGAGGGCACGTATTGCATGGAATACTGGGTGTGGTGCATAAACAATGAATCTTGAAACACTGAAAAAAATTAAATTAAGATGTTAAAAAAATAAATAAAAATAAAAGGTCTCACCATGGAGGTCCTGAGTAGAGAAGGTTAGTTTCACCACCTTCAGAAGTTAGTTTCACTAACCTTCAGAGGTTAGTTTCACCAGCAAAGACTGCTCTAATCTTTTGCCTATAATGGAGATAAAAAGGTGTCAACCTTTTGTGCCAACCTAAGAGTTAAATTAATAAAGGGACTGGAGTCTTCTTATTCAGACCTTCGGGTTTTTTGACCTTCACTTCATGATCCTGCTTTCAATGTGCCTTCTGATCCTCCTGCTTGACTGATCTTGAGTTCCAGACACCCTGTGCTTTTCAACTTCTCAAAACTTTTTGCAGGGTAAGGGAGAGAAGGGCACTTTCCCTGCTGCCAAAGCCAGAGAAGGGAGGCAAAGGAGTTCTAACTAGTCCCCATGCAGGCTTTCATGTAATTCTGATTTGGGGCCCACATCCATTGGCACCTTCAAGAATCTAGTGCCTGCAGAGAACACTTGGGCATGAATCTCTTCTGCTGTATTAACTAGGGCTTAACAATCTGCTTCATGTCTTCTACAGTTTGGTCAAGTTCTCTCTTCTTCACTCCTCCCTCCTATTTTTGACTGCCCTTATGAATTTGTACAATTTGTATTCCTTTACTGTTATTTCATTAGGCTTTCCAGAGGGAGCACAGGTAAATGGATGTGTTCAATATGTCCTATTTAACTGGAAGCTAGGCTCTTCCTCCATGACACAATTAGAATGATGACATTAAAATGTTTAAATGGAAACTGCCTATAAGTTTCAAGTATTTAGGTGGATTTTCTCTTGCATTAAAAAAATACCCCTTAATATGATGGGATCATTAGTAATTGGTAAGTTTAACTTGTGTTAGAAGAGAGAAGAGAATGGCTCTTTAAAAGCCTCCAAATATGTTTACTTCATACTTATTTTATACTATTCTTGTTTTAAATCTTCTTGCATTAAAATAAAACAAATATATTTGTACAACCTGTGGTCAGAGTTGAATAAGTAACCATCAAATAATGAGAATGAAAAGGAAAAGAAAAAAATGTATCAAGAAGAGACTAACTTCCCCCACACACACACACTTCACTGGTGCTGAAACGTATTACGAGCTATCTTTCTTTGTAATGCTTTTGGCATTTCACATCCATAGCAGATCAAGACTAGCATATGTTCTTTCCCTGATTTTCCATTTCTTCACTAACTTAAACATTGTGGGGACTGGCTGTGTTCCTCACCAGTTGTGGAATAAAGTAGTTGGCTTGAAATTGATTTAAATTAAATCTGATATTTCAAAGATATAAACCATGTTTTTACAATGTTACCACAGCACCCATGGGGTATTATATAAGCAGTTGGATGCAGGTATGTGTTTATCAATTGGTCTTTTCTCATCTAGGAATACTTTTCATGACTGTATTGTTTTTCTTTCAGTTCAGTAATTTAGTTCAGAAAAAAAAGTCTTGTTTTCCTCTTTCCACACTTCACACCCAGCCTTCCAGGAAAAATAAAGTAAAAAATAAATAAAAGAAAACAGATCATCATGAGTTAGGCCAATGTCCTATATGTTCCAAGATAACATTTCAGTATTTTAAGAAAAATATTTACTTTCCATGTGAAAGAACATCTATGTGTCCTTTCTAGAAAAAAGTATTTTTATTTGATCACTAGTAAAATATGACATAGCTCAGAATTCCAGGACATTTAAGGAAGGTATCTACATGTTCTTATTTTCCTTCTAAAACACTTTATTTACTGCTTTACTACTATAATATTTTAAAATACCTAGCATATCTTCAGAAAATTATTCAACCAGCCTTATTTCACTTTACTCCTCTAAAAGGATAAAGATTGTAGAACACTAAATTTATTTTTTAAAGATTTATTTATTTATTTTAGAGAGAGTGAGTGAGCAAACGAGCACATGGGGGGAAGGGAAGAGAGCAAGGGAGAAAGAGAATCTCAAGCAGACTCTACACAAAGTGTGGAGCCCCAAGTAGGACTCAACCCCATGACTCCAAGATCACAATCTGACCTGAAAGCAAGAGTGGGTCAACTGCTAGCCACCGAGACGAACCTAGAACATTAACTGTATCAACTTACATACTACTATTATGTATTTTTGCTTTAAGACAACAACAAAAAAGTGCCTGGAAAAATACATAGAAGAAATTAGGAATAAATGGACGCTTGAGCCAGACTGAGTTCAAGTCTTGATTCCACCATTTACTGTTTTATGGAAGTAGGGCCCTTGGTTTCCTCATTTTTTTAAATAGGGCTGGTAATAGTACCACATGTTAAGAAATTTAAAAAAAGGTAGCATACATAAAAAGCATAATATAGTGTTAGTTACTTGGCAAGAACTCAGTAAATATTATGTATTACTTGTCATTATTATCGTAAACTGTTATTATTATTTTTATTACCAAGTTAACGAAGCTTATTTTAAAACATTGCCCTCTTTTAGGTAAAACATTTAACTGTTGTTAGATTTGAGACAGAAACCTTAGGTCTTGATTCCTGACCTCCTAAGCTTTCACTGGTAAGCAAAATATATTTCAGAAAACAGTCTAGAAAACAAGTGGGAACTATCTGATAAAATATGTTAGGAAATTCCTGATACTATTTTGAAGTGATAGCAATATTAATAAATTAACAAACAGGATTTCTGTTTGCCACAGTTAATTTGCAATCTAAAAAAAAACTTAAATCAGTTATGCACTTAATGAATAACAAAAAACGTGTGTGTCTGAAATAATGAAGTCAGGCATTTTCCTTCAGAACTGTTACGATTTAAAAAAATTAATAGAAGTAAAAAGTTCCAGTTGGTTTTGGAAAGAAAACTATCCCAATATTTCCATATTCAAAGCTCCCTAAGTAATTTTCCAACTGATAGGACTTTTTGCACAATAGTAATATCCTTTTTCTATCCCCTTATGTTTCCAAACCTGTAGACTATTCTTTTCTCTAATCTTAGAGCTTTTTTCTTTAATTTCAAGTCCACAAAAGTTTGGCATAGCACTTTCAACATATTCCAATGACAAAGGCATAGTAGACTAAAAAATATCATGGAAAAAACAAAAAATAGTAGACTGAAGATGTTACTATGGATTTTATATTAAAAAATAATAATACTCATTTTTTCCAGTAGCACAAATGTTACTTTAGTTTTTTCATTTTATCTTGAGCTTATATTTATGAAACTTTTCAGAGCCATATTCTCTATTTATCCTTTCATACTACCATTTCTTTCAAACTTCTGTTTCCTTCCATATTTGCAGTTGATCTCTTCAACAGAAGTAAGAGACTGGGAACTAACCTAAATTCTTCTTCAATAGGTTCTACATTCAGCCAGTTGCTAAGTGTCATGCATTTTGCTTTTTAAAAATCTCTCAATTCCATTCTTTTTGACTTTTCTGCTCCTATCTTAGTTCCTGTGCTAGTCCGAAATATGAGGACTTTTGAAGAAATGATCATCCTTGTCACAAACCTGTTAAACCCACTCTCTTTCCACATAGCTATCAGCATGCTCTCTATAAAATATAATCCCCTTCAGAGGTCAAACAGTGCCCACAGAATAAATCTCCTAGTGTGGGATAAAGCTTCTTAGTGTGGGAGACAAAGCCTGTCTTTCCTGGTTTCTGCCTATCTGTCCAGTATCTTGATTTGCTTTTTGCACCGACAGTATACTCAGTTTTTAAAAGGTGTAATACCTATAAGCTTCCCCCAACCCACATTTAACTAGACAAGATCAATTCCTTTTTCCTGTAATCAGGAAAACTGAGTTTGATTAACCAAGACAGTTTCTTAGATAGGTAAAAAAGATCACTGGCTTGTCACCCTTCAATGATGAGGATTAGATTATAAAAAATAGAAGCTAGTGACATCTTTACCCTAAGTAAATGTCTGTAGCTCTGGGTACTGCCACAGAGGTCTCAGAGATTTCCTAGCCACATGCAGAATTGAGGCCACAAGTTTGGGGTCTTAGAAAAAGAGAAGAGGTTCTATGTGAAGGCTTTGGCTTACACCAGTGCCAGTTCAGCACTCTTCCAGTTACTAACTCTTCAGCCTCAGCAGTGCTACCTTAAGCAATGTCTGGAAGTAAATTCGCCTGATTGTGGTAGGCAGGCTCTTAGATGGCTCCCAATGATCCCTCCCACCTCTTAATATTCACGCACAATAGGCAATCTTCTCCCCTTGAGTGGGGTGGGCTTTGTGGCTCGCTTTTCATAAGTAGAATACAGCAGACATAATGGTATGCCAGTCTTGAGACTGGGTTATAAAAAATTGTGGCTTCCTTCTTGGGCACTCTCTCTTAGATCACTCACTGGAAGGGGGGTGGGAGGCAACAAGCTGACAAGCAAGCAACCTACAGAGAGGCTCCCTTGAGTGAGCTTCGAGGTAGATCCTTCAGACCCGATCAAGCCTTGAGATGACTGCAGCCTCAGGCGACAGCTTGACTATAACCTCACGAGAGACCCTGAGTCAGAGGTGCCCAGCTAAGCTGGGTCCAGATTCTTGACTCACAGGAACTATGAAATAATAAATGTTTTAAACTCCTAAATTTTACGGGCAATCAATAAGAAGTACATTGTTCTTCACGCACCTTCATTCAATTCATTCGCTACCATTAGTTTAATTGCAGCAACTAAAATATTGAACTACTTAGACATTCCCATACACACCATGTTGTTTTGTTTCTTCCAGCCTTTGCACCTGCCTTTCTTCTTGCTAGCCTACCCCTTCATGTCCACTTGTTTTCTCATTTCCATCTGAGATTTCCTGAGGTGTTAACACTTCCTCTGCATTGTATTGTTTTGTACCTACCACTCACATTCTATTGTCATGATTTGAGAGAGATGTTGACTCCTAAGTATATAACCTAATTCTATGTGCTTTTCTTTGTGCATGCATGTTTAAAGATGACACCTACTTTCCCCGCTAAAAAATATAAAGTCTTTGTGAGAGTAGTAGGTACCTGGCTTATTTATTTTTTAACTTCTGAAAGCTTTAAAATGCCATTCAAATACCCTATAGGTACAAGGTGGTTCCACATTGCTAAAATACATGTTACCCTAGAAGATGTGGGTAAACAAAACAGGCACAGTAAAATCACCAGATCTTCTGTGTTTTGAAAATACCCTGTGGTAATTTTCCTTTCAACCTCCTCTGTCAATAAAAAGGAAGGCATGCACGAGGAAATGCTCAGTAATGGCTTGTAAAATCACTTTCCAAATTCAAGGAGTCGAGCATTGTGGTTTCTCTCAGGGCCCAGTGGCCATTACCGACCTTTAATGGGTGCAGGTGTGATTGTTTCTTAACCTGTTTTTGTTTTCACTTAATCCCATTATCACTGGCTGGGGTCCCCCATGCCTGCCCCATCTGTTTGCCCTCATAGTCTCACTCAGTTAACACTGCCGTGGCAAGCTCAGTTTGCCCACGGAAAGAAAAAAAATTCCTTGGTTTCACCAAGATCAAATAGTGAGTGATCTTGTATCCTTAAGTTCATTGGCCTAAAACTGTGGAAGCCTGTGGCAGGGTTTATTTTCATCAGCTACTCAATGCTTTTCTCATGACGTCATGATTATTGCCTGTTCATTTCCTAGGTCTAGAATTCTAAAAAATCCCTGACCTTTTTTTTTTTTAATTTCTATCAGCCCTCACTGCAGCCCTTTGCTGATTTATTTTTATAACTTGTAATTTCTGATTTATCAGCTTTTCATGTGTTTGCTATCCTAATTGCCTCATTACTAAAAGCTTCCATAAACTTTTCTTTACTACAGGTGATTTCTCTTTTAAAATTCTGTGCAAAGATTTCCCTGGATTTAAAAAAAACATAAAAATAAAAAAACAGTATTTGTGTATTTTGAGTATAGACACTTTTAGCAGGAAAAGGACCAATCAGTTGGAAGTGTGCCAAAAAAGCTAGAACATTTGAAAGAAATTATTCAGTTTCATGTTTTTCCTCATAAATCTTTCTGTTTCCTTAGATAAAAGCCATAGATACTCTGGATGTTTGCTTTAAGAATCACACACCTTGAACTATGAGCTCTGCTCACTGTTTCCGGATACACAGAATGACCTACTGTCTATTTCTCTATTACAAATTAACCTTGATTCCTCAGCTTTTTAATAATTAAGAAATTATTTATTGACCAGGAATACAGAAGATAGATCATACATGAGAGTTAGCTAGAAAATGCATCTGAGTTTTTAATCTACTTAGCCAATAAAGGAAAGAAAGAGCAACTGGACAGGAAATCTTTTATAACATATAATCTTTAATTCTTACTGTTTCAATTCAGCTTTTAGAAGCAGAGCTGTAATTGTCCCTAATGGCCATTCTTCTTTCTGATGAACTCCTCTTCTACCTTCAAGATGAACAAGTGAGCAACCTGCAGAGGGGTCCCCTTGAGTGAGCTTCGAAGTAGGTCCTTCAGACACAGTCAAGCCTTGAGATAACTGCAGCTCCCTGAGAAAAGTCTTCTCTGCCACCCTTTTCGAGTCCCCACACTGAGCAGTTATCACATTGCATTCTGATTTTGTTTACTTTTGTATCACTCTAGCCTTTGAGCTCATTCCCTTTCATATGTCTTTGTTAGAAAACAAGTCTGTTGTGTGATAGACTTTCAATAAATGTCTTGTGGAAAGGAACCAAGAAGGAAGAGATTCCATATAAATTTATCATCATCTGGGGCGCCTGGGTGGCTCAGTGGGTTGAAGCCTCTGCCTTCAGCTCAGGTCATGATCTCAGGGTCCTGGGATTGAGCCCCACATTGGGCTCTCTGCTCAGCAGAGAGCCTGTTTCCTCCTCTCTCTCTCTGCCTGCCTCTCTGCCTACTTGTAAT
Source organism: Ailurus styani (assembly GCA_002007465.1). Lineage (NCBI taxonomy): Eukaryota > Metazoa > Chordata > Mammalia > Carnivora > Ailuridae > Ailurus > Ailurus styani. The sequence goes on along the minus strand of LNAC01000155.1, from coordinate 2,711,881 downwards.
CTCTCTCTGTCAAATAAATAAATAAATAAAATCTTTTTAAAAAATTTATCGTCATCTGCCAAGGGCCATGACAATAATTTTAGCATTGTTTTCTAACTCTTGAGAAATAATAAGGCTTATTTAAGTGTTTGGTATGGGTTACCTTCAGAACCCACAAGAATATGAAGTCAGTGTTAATTGGGCCCACATCAGTATTGTGACTATAGTTGCTTTTCATCTTTATGTGACTATAATTTTGAGACAATAATATAATAAGTTCTGCATAATAATTTTGAAGTTTATATAAATCTATCAGCCTGAACTATAACTGGAAACTTACAAATGGGTATTGGATGTAATTAAAACTTGAAAGGCATGCAGATAAACTTCTGATGAGCTACTAAGCTACTCTTTGAACTTACATCAATTTTTTTAAATTTATTTGAGAGAGTGAGAGTGCAGGAAGGAGTGGGGCAGAGGGAGAGAAAGAGAGAGTCCTAATCTGACTCCCCACTAAAAGTGGGGCTAGGTCCCACAACATTGAGATAATGGTCTGAGCTCAAATCAAGTGTTGAACACCCAACCAATTTAGCCACCCAAGTGCCCACCAGTTTTATTTTGCTTTATTTTATTATTTTTTTAAGATTTTATTTATTTATTTGACAAAGGGGGACAGAGAGAGAGCATAGAAGCAGGGGGAGCAGCAGAGGAAGATGGAGAAGCAGGCTCTCTGCTGAGCACAGAGCCTGATGTAGGGCTTGATCCCAGGACTCTGGGATCATGACCTGAGCTGAAGGCAGCTGCTTCACCGACTGAGCCACCAGGCGCCCCTGTCCACCAATTTTAATGAGCAGCTAATATTCTTACAGCTTAACACAGAGCATTAAATGCCAAATGAAATAAGTATATAGATAGAGTTTTTATGAAAATAAGTCATTTTCTAATGAGGGGAATTACATTTATTTATTTCCTTACTCATTCAAGAAATAATCATTGAGTTTCTAAAGGATGTAGCAAGAGATAAAGCAAATTCCCTGCCCTCAGGGAGGTGAAAAGCTATTTGTGGAGATAGACCATTAAAAAATCTGTCCCAGAGTTGTCTGGGTGGCTCAGTCAGTTAAGCTCCTGACTCTTGTTCTCAGCTCAGGTATTGATCTCAGGGTCATGAGTTCAAGCCCCACGCTGGGCTCCAGGCTGGGCATGAAGCCTACTTAAAAAAAAAAAATCTGTCATAGCCTGATGATAAACAGACACACATACATGTAGACAGTCAGGTAGATAAAATGTCCTAACTAACAAGCATAGCACAACATATGACGTTGTCAAGTCACTATATTGTTGTATACCTGAAGCTGAGGTAACTGTGCATCAGCTATATTTCAATAATAAAATGAGTAAAAACATGCAGATGCTTTATCCATTAGTCCTCTTTAAGTACTCATGTTGAGGAATAAATATAAAAATATGGGGAAATGTATCATCAGGAAATGTTTATTTTAACATTATTTACATTTGTGCAAAATTGGAAATGATTTAACCAGTTTTAGTGGATTGCTAAGTAAATTTAGATTCTACCTATAATATGCACCACTAAAATGGTTATTGTAAAGTTTATGTTAAAACCTTGAGCAACAGTAAAAAAAAATGAAAAAACAGAAAAGAAGATGACAGATTATTCAAACTATAAACTTATGTAACTAATATGAATTTGTATTTATTAATTTTTAGTTATTTGACTATCAAGGTATAATAGGAGTCAAAAATTCCCCAATTTTCTGTCCTAGAACCTAATTTAGTTCATAAGACGTCAACATGCATGTGATAAGGGTAAGAAAAAAGTAAGAATAATATAAGTGTTTGATAAGTGTTATAAAGAATACTGAGGGATCAGAGGCTAGGCTATTTTAGTAGTTGGTAAGGGGAGAAATCTATCAGAATGATGATATGAAGATCTGAAGATGTTTTCTAGTGAGATAATTTTAAAAGTGAGGTAATTTTAAAAATGATAATGCTTTAGATAAGAGTGAGATGTAGGAAACCAGCTGTGGATGCCTAAGAAGACAAAAACTATTTGTTTTAATTTAATTTGACATGTAGACAGCCTCAGTGATCTGTGTTTAAAAGCCCAAAGCAGGACAATTTTATCTCAGAAACAGACACAATGTTATATCTTACAGGAGATGTGACTCACGTTGGCAATTTAGTTGTCTTGGTTCTTTCTGTATAAAAAGGTGACTCAGATATGTGTGTAGATGGTACGACTTGGAAAATATTTATTGATAATATACCTAAAAGTTTCTCCTAGAATGTATGAAGTCAGTTGACTTGGTTTGCATCTATCTAATTTTATGATTCACTCAACCTGCTTATGTAGCTTGTGAAATTTAAATATTTATTTTATGTCATTGGAGTTATATAAGTATACATGTGTTTACACACACACTGCACTTAAGTTATATAATTGTGTCATTTGTAGAAAGTTTCAAGCCAGTTTTCAAACATTATTTTGTTAATGATCATTATAAAAGATTTGCGTTTCTTTGGAGTAGATTAGCAAGTAATCAGTTAATAGTAAACAATAGTGTATTATTTTTTTATTTCTAGGAATAAGTTAAGTTTAAGTCATTGTGTTTCTCTTTCAAGTTCAGGTGGCTGGTAATGTTTTCAGATGAGATAGAATTTTGTTCTATGAACCAGCAGGTAAGAGTTGGATTTGAGAGGAGATGTTGCCCCTAAAACTAAATCAAACTGTCTCACTTCCATTTAGTGAGTTTTGATTTTAAAAATCCAAAGAAATAAGAAGTATTAGTTTTTGAAAGCATGTATCTGGATAGATAAAGCAATTATCATTTCTTCCTTGTAGAAGAGATTTAAATCCTTGCCCCAAATCTCATAAAAATAACTATGAAATATGCATGTAAATTCATCAATATGCTTGACTTTAAAGCCTTAATTAATATATTGTCATATGTGATCATAAACTGGGCTTCAGTCCATGCTGGTAAGATTCACTTTTGGAACATAATTCTTTGAATATCCTCCACTAATCCTGTAACGTGGCATGTAGCTGTTAAAGAAGCAATCTCAAGCCAGCATGAAAACATTCAACAAAAAATATTTGTAGAGCTATTACTTAATAGACTTATAACTTGTTAGAAATGACAAAAAAAATTCTAGGAAACAAACTGAGGGTAGTTGAAAGGAAGGTGGGTGGGGGAATGAGGTAACTGGGTGATGGGCATTAAGGAGGGCATGTGATGTGATGCTCATTGGGTGTTATATGCATCTGATGAATTATTGAAATAAAATGACAAAAAGTAAGAAGAAGGAAAATTTTAAACATCATAACCCAACTTAATATTTTAGGTAAATTCATGTTTATATATACTATTTTCCATACAGACACACACACACACACACACACACACACACACAAAAGATTTATCTGATCCTGTGATTAGTTTTTGACTTCTGATAAAATAGGAATAGCATTTGATGATGGATATTAACACATGTGAATAAATGATTTCAAATGCAAAATCATGTTAATTGAATTTTGAATCCACAATATAAATAATGACTCGGTCAGTTTTCACAAACTAGTTTTGGGTTTAGCCTAAGTAGGGATCTTAAAAAGAGACTATTCAGCTGTTCAGTGGTATTTGAGAGTGAGTAGAATTGAAATCTATAAAATATGACTTCATTTGCCACATGTCAGAAGCCATAAAAGCAAATGTATCTAAAGGTCTTTCATGCCTACATGTACAACACAAATGGTCTTTTTCATCATTTACAGTAAATATGACTATTGCCAGATTGTAAATATGGACCCAGGCTGTTCCTTGGGAAATTTAGTTCAATCTGTTTCCAACTCTTTACAGATGTGAGTTTTCCATAAAGATAATATCTTTGTTCTTTGCTACAAAATGTAGATTAGATTATTTCATTTATCTCTTAAATATATATATAAAACATTACTTATATAATTCATGTTAGTATAATTCATGAATGTTCATGATTTTCTGTAAAAGAAGATAATAGGAGAAAAGGGTAGGAAAATAAGATGGCAGTTTCTTCATAATAGAGACATATCATTTTAAAGACAACAATATAATGACCTGAACAGAAGTACTCTTGCTATCTTTCCATTGTCTTGATATCCTAGGAAGAATCCAAGGACAGTGTGCCTCATTTGGGTCCTGGTTGGAATCCCTGCTATTACTCTGTATCTCTGTTTGTGGCAGCCAGCTCAGAAGTGTTTACCGTGGTTCAGGAGGACTGGGCAAAAAATAGTCAACAATAGATGGATAGACATTCATCTCCATTTTTTAAAAACTTGAGGTACATACTTTACTAATGCAGGTCAGCCCTAACATTTTGCTTGTTAGGGCACTGTTTTTGGCAAATAGACCTGCTTCTCTACAAACACCTCCACTCCCTTACCTTTTATGCTATTCTTTCTTTTTCTTTCTAAAGGCTGTTCATTTTGTTAATCTTTATTAACAAACATGATCTACCTGGCATATCAATTATTCCTAAAGAGTCACTTATAGATCTGACAGAAGTGCATTGATTTGTTAAGAATTTGACCACCTTTTTAATAATGATAAGCCACAATCTCTCCCCATCTTATGAAAGCGAGTTTTATGATTGAAAGTAACCCAAACCATCTCAGATGGAGATCACTTTTAAAAAATTATGTAAAATACTACTCCACTGGTTGGGGAGTTGGGTTGATCACCTTATATGTGGCAATGTATATTCCTGAGAGATAACAAAACATCTGTGATAGATGAATAAAAGCATTCTGAACTAAGGTTCACACCATCAAAGAGGATTTTCCAGTGCATTGTTTGTTTCAACCAAGATAAAACCAAATAGCCCATCTGGCTAAAAAAATTGAGAAAGATAGATAAAAACTGACTTTAAAATAAAGGTCATAGGGAAACCTGGGTGGTGTAGTCAGTTAAGCATTCAACTCTTGGTTTCACTCAGGATCGTGAGATTGAGCCCCGCATTGGGCTCCTTGCTCAGCATGGAGTCCCTTTAGGACTCTCTTTCCTTCTCCCTCTCCCTCTCCCCCATTCCACCTCAAATAAGTAAATAGATCTGTAAAAATAAAATAAAATAGGGGCACCTGGGAGCTCAGTCAGTTACAGCATCTGTCTTCGGTTCAGGTCATCATCCCAGGGTCCTGGGACTGAGTCCCGCATCGGTCTCACCACTCAGTGGGGAGCCTTCTTCTCCCTTTCCCTCTGGCTGCCACTTCACCTGCTTGTGCTCTCTCTCTGTCAAATAAATAAATAAAATCTTTAAAAAAATAAAATAAAGATCATAAACATACTAAGTGTCAAAACCAACTCCACAGTGTAGGCAGGCATTAAGTCCCAAGGAACAACATGATCTTGAAGTGGTGAGACCGCAAATCTTCAGAAATGGTGGCAGCACATATCCGTGTTGTTAACACCTCAGTCCCCATGTTTGTGACCCATCACAAACATGAATTTCACATTTCACAGAGAAATATTAAAGAGATAGTTCTAGTTTGTTCTTTATTCCCTCTGGAAGTTTTCATATGGTTATAGTCAGGGAAGCAGAAGTCAATGTTCTCTACTCAAAAATGATGTTTGAATAGGAGGGCAATATATTTTTAAGAGCTTACATATATGAAGATCTTCCACCAGATTTGTTATTATTATCTCACTTCTTCCTACCTCAATCTTGTGAGTTATCTATTGTTACTCCAACTTTACACATAAGAAAACAGACTGAGACTAGTTAGCAAGTTGGTTCAAGGTCATGTGTTGTTGATAAATATAAATAATAAATAATAATAATATTAACAAAATGAATACCAGACCCAAAAAAACATGAACCAAATCTTAAATTAATTTAAGTTGCAAGTCGTGGTATTCCACATGGATATGATGCATGAAATAAAATTGTCCTTATATGTTTCTGGTAAGTTTTCACCAAAAATATTGCATTCCATTTGAGAATTGTATTTATATATCTCATTATATGAGTTACAGAATAGCATCAGTTTTAGTTATTTAATAAACTTTTTATTTTAGGATAGATTTAGATTTACAGAAAATTTTGAAGATAGCACAGAGGCTTCCCATACACCACACACCCAGTTTACACTATCATTGATGTCTTACATTAGTGTGATACATTTATCACAATTAATGAATCAATATTGATTCATTATTATTAACTAAAGTCTCTACATTATTCGATGTTCTTAGTTATTACCTGAGGTCCTTTTTCTCTTCCAGGATCCCATCCAGTGTACTACATTACTTGTAGTCATCATGTTTCCTTAGGGTCCTCTTGGCTTCTCTGTTTTTGAAGACTTGACAATTTTAAGGAGTACCAGTCAGAACATCCATCAGTAAAGATTTGGCTGATATGTTTTGATTTGTCTATATGTGTCTTAAAGAAATCTCCCAAGGAATTCAAACTCTTTTCCAATTTTCTATAGTCTTCTGGTTATCAGTCATGAGGTAAAGACCCTGAGGTGCAATTTAGGACCTGGAGCCTTTCTGCAAGTAAAGAATTGGGAATCTTATTGATGGTAAAAAGGACCTGTACTTGAGTTGAGTCGTTTATTAAGTTTTTGTACATGGGCCATGTACAAAATAAATTCATCTCCTAGAGCCAGTTTACTCATAAGTAAAGGGCCACCTTCCGTTTTAGAGGCTGTTGTAAGAATTAAAAGAAGGAAGCATGCTTAGTTTCTGATATAGTAGTTTCTTGACATAGTAATTAATAAGTAGTAGTTATTAATAAGTTATTAATAAGTAGTAGCTTTAAAAATATCATTAGAAATTCAATATAAAGAGCAGAGCACAGAACAGTCTTTTATAAAAATCTATTTAAAATGAGTGATTTGAGAAGTAAGCCTACTTAATTTCTGAAAATATTTAATTTGAAAATGTTTATTATCCTAAGGGAAGTAACATTCTTGCAGATGGTCTCACTAGATAGACACCGTATCTCTTTCTCTGAGGAAAAAAATCTATTCAGTTTTTAGAGTGCTAAAGTTTTGTTGTTCATCAAATTCAGAGGTTGATCTCAATCAGGTCGACATGACTTTCTTCAGGAGCAGAGATGGGTCAGCTGATCACCCTTGAGAAAGTAATGATTAAAATTACATTCATAGTCAAACAATAGTTAATTCTATAGTGAAAATAATCTAGTATTGGAACAGACAGCTGTTTGTACAGACTTCTATTCAAGTGGATAGTGAAAATAGCAAGAGATAATATGTAGTCTTATTTGTAATGCATTTTTCAGTTAGCCTGTGAAAAGTAACCTAATCAAGCCCATTCAAAGTCTATGTGCACAAATAAGGCCATTAGAAAAAACAAAAACTAGAAACTAGGAAATGGTCTTTAGAATATGACAAGCTAGATGAGATTGAGTGATCATGATAATAAGTACTGGCCTTTGTGTCCGCTGGTTTAAAGAAACCAGAATGGGCTCAATGGAAATTGGGCTTTGAGCCCAAGAAGAATTAGGCAGGGAGCCTAAAGGAAATTTAATGTTCTCTGCTTCTTCTTTCCATTTTCCATTTAATTTGGTTTTGGAAGAAATCTCTATTTATAAGGCAATTTTAAGTTTATCTGAAGCAGGTGGATGATGGTTTAAGTCTACTGAGATGGAGATGCAAAGAAAAATACAGGAAAAGAGGAGAGGACATCACCGATACATATCAGAGAGACCGTGGAAATCTTTGTAGATAGCATTCGATCCTCCTGTAACGTAAAGGGGATTTATAGCTTTTGCCTGGGTGAATTCAATTGTCTGTGTCTCATAGTTTGGCTAACCTGTTCTTCATGATTATAATAGAATCATAACAATCTCAAAAAGAACTGGAATAGTTTGATTCACTAGACATTTCCATTGAAGCAGTTTCTGTGTACTCATAAATATATCTAAATATCAAGAGGACTTACTTCATTTTGCTTTAAGCCTAACTTGTTTCCTAAGGCTGTGAATATGAAGAAAATGGGTAGTGATCTACAAATTCAAATGGAGATAAATATTTATTGTGGGAGGAAAAGAAATAACTGACACATCCAGTACGAATAAACATTTATTGCTACAGGCAATATAGGGAAGTTGGAAGTTATATTATGGCCAAATGTTCTTTAAGAGTTTATTAAGTAAAGTTCCAGAAGATATCAGGTATGGAAACAATGTTAAAATTTAATATATACAGATTGTATAACTAAGAAATTTACAAATGAGCATCCCCCCATATCTCTTTAATTTTCAAAAAATGTAACACTAGTTTGATAGTGATTTTATTTTTATGAAACTTACTCAAATTTTAAGTGTAAGGGCATAACAATGATAATAAATTCTAGACCCCAAAGCCTAAGATGGACTCAGAACAAAATTGATTAAAACAACTGGCAAAAATCAATAACTAATGAAATTATATAATGCACATAATAATTCTTTTTCAGCTTTAGGGATTACAGTTGCCAGTTTTTAATAAAAGAGATCCCATCATTAGAATAAGAGAAACCAAAATAACAAAGAAGATATGCAATTAATGAACTAATAATCAAGTGATACAAAGGTGGTATTTATTATATCCTAATGATATATCCTATTAAATCCTTATGTAATTAAGATCTAAAGAAGGCAGTTTAACACATTAAAAATATTACTATTCATATAAAATAAAAATTAGAAATTGAGAAGAAGTTATTTTGACCAGAATCCTGAATTCTATCTAGGTTCATTGCTTAAAATCTATATTATTTTGAACAAATGTTTTCATGTTGGGACCATTTAAAAGCTGGAATTGTTCCACCTATAAGCAATATTATTGTGTAGATTAAATGAATATAGTATAGGCTCCAAATGAAAATACTTAGAAAATTATAAAATGGCACAAAAAGCAAGTATCCTTGATGTCTCTGTTAAAGGAATGTGCTCTTCCCAAGTTAGCAAATTTCAACTGAGTCTTCAACTTGAACATATTTCTAGATAGTATTGTATTTATAATTATAATCATAGGAACTATAGACTCATTTGGTGTTCTCATTGTTTACTGCTTTGTAAGAACAAAACAACATCAAAGTTAATAACTTTGAGGTTCTCAATATAGCCAATATTCCTAAACACATTTTGAAAAGGTCAGGGGAAAAAAAGGACAGAATGGCTACATGCACAAAAATGACAATTATTCTTGGATCTTAGCCACCTTTATTTTATTTTAATTTTTTTAGGAGAGACATAGTGAAACTAGAAAGCCTCAGTGAAATTAATCAACGAACAACCAAATGGCAGCCTTATGTTTAGAGCCCTACTGGCCTACAGATGAGTCCATTTTCAGTTTGCACTCCAGATGCCATCAGCATATCTATGGACAGTATCCCAAGCATCCAGCTTTTTTCCCCTAGAGCAGCCTTCATACGTACATTGATAAGGCAATAGTTCTAAACAGAGTCTGTGATTTTACTACTAATCAAATTACTCTGACAAAGAACAGTCACTTAATAAAAAAAGGAAAGAATGGGTGAGCCTGGTGGTGGGTGTTCAGGAGGGCACATATTGCATGGAGCACTGGGTGTGGTGCATAAACAATGAATCTTGAATCACTGAAAAAATAAATGAATAAATAAATAAAAGAAAAAAGGAAAGAAAAGGAAAAATAAGAATGCAGAGTGCAGGCTGTTGGCACTTAACCACATAGTGGTATAACTTTATTGCTACGCAGGTGTCAGCTGAAGGCTTTCTAATCTGGCCATTGGGATTATGAATGGTTTAAAGGCACTGTCTGTTGGTACCCAGTGGCTAAAAGGTACACATTTATCCTAGGGATAGAATAATAAAGACTTATCGCATGGAATAGAGCTGCTGGCATGTAAGTGGCAAGCATATGGATCCCCTAAAAAATAAAAATTCCAAGCAAAGATTGATGGCTATCATCTTCTTTCTCCTTTTTCTTCTTCTACATCTCCTTCATTCATTCTTATAACACTTCCCAGATTTCCACAGGTGTCAGCCCTGTAGCTTGTCTTGGGATAGCAAAGAGCAAGTTATGAACCAACCAGTGATGATTTTGTTTCTATGTATATGTTGCTTAACACATGCCTGTTCTACTCTGACACATCTTTTACCTACTTAAAATTATTTCTGATTTGGATAGGAGGCGATCCCATATAATCAGTGATTTGATGTGATCTATATGAGAGATGACATCATTCTTTTGAAATATGATTTAAAACTAGGCAAACTTTATAAGAGAAACATTAGGATCAGGAAGAGCTGGAGAAACAGCAGGCATTTGAGTTGTTTCCAGTTTGGGCCATTATGAATAATGCTGCTATGAACATGCTTTTATGCTGGACTTGTGCAAACATTATTATAGGAAATATAATCAGCAGTAGAATTGCTGGACCATGAGCCATGCTAGTAGAAAATATTCAGTAGAAAATATTAACAGTTCTCCATAACATTTTTAATGTTTCATATACCCACTGGAAGTGTGTGAGACTTCTAGTTGCTTTGTAACCTCGCCAAAACTTTCAATTGGTGATTTCTTTTTTAGCCATTCTGATGGGTTCATAGAGGTATCACATTATGGTATTAATGCGCATTTTTCTGATTTATAATGGGGTTGACAACTTTTTCATATGTTTCTGGACCCTTGGATATCTGTTTTGTGAGGTTGTGGAGGTGATTACCAGGCTGTTGTTGTTTTTGCTGTTATTTTTTTTTTATTCGATTATCCTTTGTTGATTTTTAAGTGGTCTTTACATATGTTGAATTTGAGCCTTCTGTCATTCGTATGGATTGTAAATATCATTTCTCACCCTATAGCTTGCATTGACATTTCTTTAATGATGTTTCTTTTTTTTTTTTTTTTTTTTTTTTAAAGATTTTATTTATTTATTTCACAGAGGGAGAGAGATCACAAGGAGGCAGACAGGCAGGCAGAGAGAGAGAGAGGGGGAAGCAGGCTCCTCGCCGAGCAGGGAGCCCGATGCGGGCCTCGATCCCAGGACCCTGAGACCATGACCTGAGCCGAAAGCAGAGGCTTTAACCCACTGAGCCACCCAGGCGCCCTCTTTAATGATGTTTCAATGAACAGAATTTCCCAAAACAAATGTTTCTAATTTGTTAATTTTTTTCCCTTATTGGATATATATTTATATAATATATATTACATTATATTATATATATTTATACATTTATGTATGTATAACACTTATACGTATATTTTATTTTATTTTTTTTAAAGATTTTATTTATTCATTTGTCACAGAGAGAGAGACCACAAGTAGGCAGAGAGGCAGGCAGAGAGAGAGGAGAGAGGAGGAAGCAGGCTCCC